>JAQSVH010194454.1:0-17144 GCA_029448705.1 Adansonia digitata | reverse complement strand
ACAATCATTATTTTGGGATAATTATTCTGGTTCGGTGTTCAGCAAGGGGCATCATTTATGGAGCAACAGCTTATCTCTACTATCGAGTCCTTTAAAAATGTCAAAACATGGGTAGAAGATCGCCAATGTCAAGATGGGGACATCTTAAAGTCTGACTACGTCTCAGAAATGCATGAAGAGGTCAAGATCGGTTTTTGTCAGAATGGTTGTCAGGAACTGAAGCACATTTGGGACAATTGGGATAACAAAATGAAAGAAGCCTTCACTAAAAAGTACAAGGATATAGCTCTCTTACTTTGAGTTCAGTTGGATAATGGCTTGTTGTGAGTAGCGGCATAGTTTTGGAATCCAGCCTACTGATGTTTCACCTTCAACCAACCAAATTTAGTCCCTACCATTGACGAGTACATAGCCCTGCTCAACATAGAAAAGGCCAAATCAGACTGAATTTACTGCAAGGCTCTAACGCCTCCTCCGTTCAAGAAAAGGTTGAGGCAAACTCTTGAAATCACATAAGCATGGGTTAATGGTCATGTCAAAGTAGAGGGAAATAGGGAATGCATCTCTTAGGCCAGCTTGAAAGAGGTAATTGTGAATCTTTCTGATCAGAAGAAAGCTCAAGATGTCTACACTTTGGCAATCTATAGGCTCATTATTTCCCAAAGACTTTAGGTTATGTAAAGGCAGTAGTCATAGATTTCTTTTTTGGCTTATGTTGCAACATCAACCCTGCTTCCACCATCATCATCGAAATCATTTGCGCCTTCAGCTTTTCCAAAAGGACGAGAACAAGAAGGTTTATCAGGTGTGTTTTATTACTCCAGCTATGGCTCCTAAGTCACCTTTATGTTAGGAAAGAAAAAGTCAGGCAAAATTTCTTCTACAAGATTTGTCTTCTTTCCACGACATTAGAGGAAGAATGTCATCAAGATAAGATAAAAAAGCATTTGGTTGAGGAATTATGAAATGTCAAGGAGGAAGAAACCATATGGAGAGCCCTATGGGTATTCCTTCAGTCGATTGTTTACAGATGTGGAGATTACACTTGTGTGCCGCTCTTGGGATTATAGGGAAATGCCAGTTGTGCTCCTCTTTTAGTGTTGCGTTAGTTCCAGTGCGGTAATTCATCCCATTCCTCGAAGATTTAGGACATTGGGATTTTGAATACGAAGAGCCCAATTGCAAAGCGAAAGTTCAGTTAGCTTTCCAAGCTTGGAAGAAGGTCTATTGTATGGAAAGATATTGGAGAGAAAGCCTCACCATGCCTAGATACGAAGAATGGAGACTCCATCGTATCAACGATCCATTACCACCACCCAACTTAGGGATACTGCAAATCCCAATAGAAGAACTACCTTCTGAGATCGAGCTACTTAGGAGGGAGTTCAAACGAGAAAACGTATTTTTTACCATAGAATCTCTCAACTTAAGAAGGACAAGGGCCAACTAGAGATGGATATCTATCTTAGGAGCGACGAAATGATCGAGTCATTAAAGAAAGGGATCACTTCAAAGATTACCTTGAAAGCCTGACCAAGGATTATGTGACACTTTAAAAAGCTAACAAGTCCTGACGTATTGGCAGGACATCAGTTGAATGGGAAGTGAAAGTTGCCACTCTCAATGACAAACTGAATTAGTGAAAAGAGGAAGTCAGAACCAGCAAAGAAAAGTTCATAAGGGCACATGCTCTTACTTCCACCTACCAACGAAAGAATCAAAGACTCGAGGCCTAAATGCGAGATACGAGAGCCAACAGGGTTGAAAATAAAGCCTTCGTTCATAGAATTTGGGAGTTAGAACAGTCTTTTTAGGATTATCAAGGTCATATCAATGAACTAACAAAGGCTTCTGAGCAACATGAACTAGATTGGCAAGCGATAATTGAGCAAACACGTCTGAACTACCAAGAACAACATCAGCACCTCACTCAACAAGTTCAGATGGCTCAACAAGAGGCGAATGACATGATTAAAGTAGCTCGATCCATAGGGCGAGACATCGCACCTGTTGGAGATCGTGAGCAATGACTTTTGGGTTTCCTTGATTGTATGATTACACAATGTAATCATGTCAGATACTTTCAGATGTAATCATGTCATAAAACAAAAGCCCCCTTTATGACTCTATGAATGATGTTATTGACGAAGCTGTTCCAAGAATTATTGTCTCCCATGCATATGCACATTTAATTTCACCATATTTTTTCATTGCACTTGCATCAATCATTCATTATCTCAACTCATCATCGTATCACGAATACTCATCAATAAATACATTTAAAAAAAGCCTAATACGGGAATTGGGCCATAAAAGTGTAAGCGATTCTTAGGTTAATCAGGAACACGAAACCTTACATCATGCACCGCTATAATAGATGACACTGTAAGCAAATCATGGAGAATGATCATGAAGCTCGTATTGAGCGACTTGAGATAATGGTCAAGGAATCATAGGACTAGATGCTCCATCAGCAAAATGAAATGTGATGACAAGACTTATGGAACTAATGATAGCTTCTATGAGAGAAAACGGTCAAGCCAGCACTGTTGAAACAAGGAATGATCCTTCCAATGGTGAAAGTCCCCCTGCCGATAATCCATAACCTGCCCAAGAGGAAACTAGACAAGAAAAACAGCTTACTCCTACACCTACCACTCAGGCTCCATCGGTCATCTACCTTAATCTTGTTGTAGTAGGTCAATTCATTCCTGGTACTCAAGGGACGAATGCAAGAGTCTATCAGTAGATCCAATAACCCTTGACCATGAGGAATCAGAGAAAACAAAAGGTCAAAAGTCCAGCATGACTGCAGAAGAAGTGAACAAATTCCAACTACTAAAAAAATGCCTCTAAGCTATCGAGGGGATTGACAAGTTCAAAGTTCTTGATGCGTAATGATTGTCTTTGGTGTCCAACCTTGTCATTCCCCCGAAGTTCAAAGTCCTAGAGTTTGAAAAGTTCAATGGAACCATTGACCCTTCTGTCCATGTTTGAATATACTTACGAAAGATGGTTGGGTATGAGAAAGATGAAAAGCTCATCATCCATTGCTTCTAGCATAGCCTCATTGGGGTAGCAACTTGGTGGTATATCGAGCTAGACAATGTGAAAATCCAATCGTAGGCTAATTTGGCTAAGACCTTTTTGAATCAATACGAGCACGTGTTAAATTGGGCACTGGATTGACTTTCTCTGATGAATTTCAAGAAGAAATCCACTAAAAGCTTTAGGTAATATGCCCAAAGGTGGAGAGAGAAAACAGCCCTAGTCTAGTCTCCCCTTATAGAAAAAAAGATGATGATTACTTTTATCCACACTTTACGCGCCCCTTATTATGAGAAGCTCATAGGAAATGCCACCAAAAAATTTACTGACCTCGTCCTCTCTAGGGAAATGATTGACACAGCCATTAAAAGTGGTAGAATGTCGGTCGAGGAAATGTCTGGATCAAGCAAAAAGCCTGTGGCCAGTAAAAAGAAAGAAGGAGAGGCCCATGCTATAAGTTATGCTAGCTCATCTCAACCGAAATGACGTCAAACACCCAACCCTCCCTACCCAAGCACACTGTATTCTCGCCCTATCACCATAACCCCTTAACCAATTAATACCATAACCCATAACCCATCATTCATAATCCCATCCAACCTACCAGAAAGCTATCCTCCATAAGTTCACTAAAGTACCAATCGAGCAACCAATAATGCACTTGGCAATCAAGGTGCCAATCAACAAAGATAATATTTTGATCCAATCCCTTTGACCTATAAGGAGCTCTACCAGACTTCGCTTCAAAACCATTTAGTGGCCCCAATCTATGTCCTAAAAAAAAAGCTGCCCTACCTGCCATGGCATAACCCTAATGCCCATTATGAATACAATGCCAGGGTAGCAGGACATAACATTGAAAACTGCATATCTTTCAAACGAAATTTGCAAAATCTAATTAACTCAAAAGTCCTATAGTTTGGAATGAACCAGGGGCCAAATATTGCCGCCAATCCTTTACCAAACCACACTAAGCCAGCTGCAATCATGATCGACATTGAAAATAAACGTGAAGTAAGGGCAAGCATAGAAGATGTAAGGATGCCAATGTTCTTGGTCTGGCAAACATTGATTCAGGGTGGATTGCTCAATGCAATAGAAAAATTGGAAGATAATCCCGACAACTTCTATGATTTCCATACAGTTATAGGTCATACCCTACAAACATGGAAAGAGTTTAGGTCCATGATTCATAGAATGATGAACGAAGGCTAGATAGAATTCTATCATGAGATCATACCTGCTGCTGAATCTATCAATATGATAGGAGATGAAACCATGAAGCCATTTGATGAAAAAAATCGGCCCCTCATTCTTTATGGTAAGTCAAGTTCTGAGTTTAGTTCTTCGACACTTAAACCAAAATTGGTTGTAGAAGTACCTAAACCACTCCTGTATAAGAGCAATAAAGCTGTCAGGCAGTGATGATCGAAGAACTACCTCCCTCAACTACTATAATAGAACTATCAGGAGTTAGTCATCTAACTCATAGCGGTAGGTGTTACGCTCCACTAGCTCAAGAAAAGTAGAAGGTCGATGCATCTTCAAGCACCAGCACCGCTCAAATCCAAGCAAAGAATTTTGAGACTGAAAAAGTCAAGGAAGTAGTGAATGAAAGAGAAGCCATTGAGTTTTTCAAGTTCATTAAGCACAGTGAATACTACATTATGGATCAGTTAAGCAAGCAACTCGTCAAAATTTCTGTGCTATCTCTGCTTTCTAATTCAAAGGTCTAACAAAATACATTACTGAAGGTGCTAAACGAAGCATATGTGCCCTCAGACATCCCCGTGGACAAGTTGGATCGGTTGGTGAATAATATCATGGCCGATAGTTACATTTCCTTCACTAATGATGAGATCCCACTTGGAGGCAGGGGCAGTTATAAGGCTCTGTATATCACCACCAATTGTAAGGGACGCATTTTGCCTAAAGTACTTATAGACAATGGGTCGGCCCTTAATGTCATGCCTATGACTACATTAAGCAAACTCTCTGTCGATCAGTCTAACATCAAAAGTAGCCACACCATAGTTTGAGCTTTTGATGGAACATGTCATGGAGTAATTAGAAATATCACAATCGAGCTCCAGATAGGCCTCTATACATATGAAGTGGACTTTCAAGTTATGGATATTAATCCTTCCTACAACTACCTATTGGGAAGACCATGGATACACTTTGTCGGAGCCATCATGTCCTCTCTCCATCAGAAGCTTAAATTTGTGATAGGTGATAAAGTATCACCATCGGAGTAGAAAAAGAAATGATCACCACTACTTTCACCAAGATATCTACATAGAGCCTAATAAAGATGCACTGGATTCATCGTTCTAATCCTTCGTGTTTATCAATATGACATTTGTGGGAGAAGGATTGCCAATAGTCAAACCCCATCTGTCAAAGAGTACCCACTCAGTTTTAAAAATAAATATTAGGAAAGGAAAAATTTGCAAGGGATGGCCTGAGCCTTACAAGTCATCACTCAAGCAAATAAAAAAGATTTAGGATTTAAGGCAAATGCGTACTCAAGAAAGCGGCAAGAAAAGAGGACCTATAACCAGGAGATCACACGATTATTAGGTCAAGAAGAGAAGTCAAAGTCGAAAATGTTTCCATCTCTTTATGAGATATTTTGCTCGAAAAGATGAATTGATCTAAGCCAATTGGAAGAGCAAAAGGCCAAAGATGTCTTGGTCATCCTAAACAGAGCATTTAACAACCTCTATCTCTAAGATACCAAGCCATAAAATTTGTGTCCTTCCACTAGTACCTAATTTTGATGATAGGGTCATGACGGAAGCCCCTACACTTTTCTTGTCCCGTTCATGTAATGTCAAGAAATGAAAACCTACCTACCCTCGCCCAAGGGCAGATGGGTGTCCTATGTAAAGGGCATTTTATCAAACATTATCAATGAAATAACTTCTGCATATATCATTCCATATTGTGTATCACTTTTTAACCTTTTGTTTCCATTACTCTTTTGCCTTTATTTTTATCTAAATCCCTTTGTGGTGTGTGTGCCTTTTGCAATGTTTATTTCTTTGCCCTTTCAGGTGTCCTAGTGACATGGATATATTTGATGGGTCTTTGAAGATCGATTTTGAACAATCAATTTGCACTAGTGAAGCAGATCATGAAGAAGATTTTGAAGAAAGCCCTGTATCATTAGACCTCTTACGATTAGTTAAGCAAGAAGAGAAGTAGATCATTCCCCATAAAGACCCAACGGAAGTAATAAATCTAAGTACTCAGGAGGATCGAAAAAAGGTTAAAATCGAAACCTTAATAAAGTCAACAACTAAGACTAAGCTGATAGACCTACTCCAAGAGTATCGAAATGTATTCGCTTGGTCATATCAAGACATGCGAGGACTAGACACTAATATAATGGTCCATAAGCTTCTTATCAAGCTTGGATGCAAACCAATTTGGCAAAAGCTAGGGAGGATGAAGCCAAAAATCCTCCTCAAAATTAAAGAGGAAGTCAACAAGTAGTTTGATGCAAGGTTTATTGGAGTAGCCAAATATCCAGAATGGGTTGCTAATATAGTCCCAGTCCCAAAGAAAAATGGCAAGGTACGAATGTGTGTTGATTATCGAGATCTAAATCGAGTTAGTCCCAAGGATAACTTTTCACTACCCTATATTGACATTTTGGTAGACAACATGGCCAAGAATTCTCTGTTCTCTTTCATGGATGGATTCTCAGGCTACAACCAGATTAAGATGGCACCCGAAGACATGGAGAAAACAACTTTTGTAACTATATGGGGGACATTTTTCTATAATGTCATGCCTTTCAGACTCAAAAATGCTGGGGTAACCTATTAGCTGGCAATGATAGCCCTATTCTCTGTTTTCTTTCATGGATGGATTCTCAGGCTGCAACTAGGTTAAGATGGCACCTGAAGACATGGAGAAAACAACTTTTGTAACTATATGGGGGATATTTTGCTATTATGTCATGCCTTTTGAACTCAAAAATGTTGGGGCAATTTATCAGCAGCAATGGTAGCCTTATTCCATGACATGATGCACAAATAAATTGAGGTCTACTTTGATGACATGATTGCCAAGTCAATGAAAGAAGACGAGCATGTCACAGACCTTGAAAAACTTTTTGAACGGCTACAAAAATTTTAACTCAACTTGAATCCTGCCAAGTGTGCCTTCAGAGTCATTTTGGGTAAGCTTTTAGGCTTTATAGTCAATAAAAAAAGATTGAAGTTGACCTAGTCAAAGTCAAAGCCATTCAAGATATGCCACCACCTCAAACCCAAAAGGAAGTGAAAAGCTTTTTAGGGAGACTAAACTACATTGCTAGATTCATATCCCATCTTATTGACAAATGTGACCCTATGTTTTGGCTCTTTCGTAAATAAAATCCAGAAGAGTGGAATGAGGCATGTCAAGAAGCCTTTGGTAAAGTCAAGCATTATGTATCAAGCCCACCAGTGTTGGTGTCGTTGATGCCCAAACTACCTTTAATCCTTTACTTGGCAGTCTTTGACAAGTCTATGGGTTGCGTATTAAGGCAGCATGACGAGTCAGGAAAGAAGGAACAAGCAATCTACTACTTATGCAAAAAGATTATGGAATGTGAGTGCAATTACTCCTCAGTCGAGAAGTTAAGCTGTGCTTTAGTATAGATAGCCAAAAAACTTAGCCAGTACATGCTTTATCACACTATGTGTTTGATTGCAAGGCTCAATCCTATCAAGTATCTATGCGAAGCCCCTGCACCGTCAGGAAGGCTAGCTAAATTGTAGGTCTTACTTTCTGAATGCGACATTGCCTATGTTAGTCAAAAGGCCATTAAGGGTAGTGTAATAGTTGACTTTTTGGCAAGTCAAGTGGCAGATGACTATGAACCCTTATATTTTGACTTCCCAAATGAAGATCTAATGTGCATTTCTGAGAAGAAAGATGCCTCTAACCAAGATCAATCTTGGAAGATGTATTTTCATGGAGCATCAAATGCTTTAGGACATGAAATTAGGGCAATATTGATGTCACCCAAAGGGAGCTATTATCCATTCATAATAAGACTGAATTTTAACTGCACGAATAATATCACGGAATATGAAGCTTGTGTCATAGGGCTTCAAGCAGCCATTGAGAGAAATATCAAGATATTATAGGTGTTTGGTGATTTGGCCCTAGTTATCTATTGAAGGGAGAGTAGCAAACTCGCGATGCCAAGCTAATGCAGTATAGGAAGCTGATAGCAAAATTCAAGAAAGAATTTGATGATATTAGTTTTCGACACTTTCCTCGAGAAGAGAACCAAATAGCTGATGCTTTAGCTACATTATCATCCACGTTTAAAGTCAACCAGGGGTCGGACGTTGCTCCCATCAAGATGAGCATCTACACAACTCTGGTTCATTGTCATAGCGTCGAAAAAGAGAATGATGGCCTACCATGGTATTATGACATCCTTTGTTACATCAAGGATTAGCAATATCCCAAACAGGCAACCGAGAATGATAAGAGAACTATCAACAGGCTAGCTATAGTATTTGTTCTCAATGGAAAAATCTTGTGCAAAAGGGGCCACAATCAAGTATTGCTCAGATGCATTGATACTTTTGAAGCCAAAAAGATCCCAGAAGAAGTTTATGAAGGGATTTGTGGCACGCATGCTAATAGACATCGGATGGCCAAGCAAATCATGAAAACAGGTTATTACTGGTTGACCCTCGAAAGAGACTGCATTAATTGTGCCCGAAAATGCCATAAGTGTCAAATCTATGCTGATAAGATCCATGTCCCTCCAACACCACTTCACGTCATGATAGCCCCATGGCCTTTCTCCATGTCGGGCATGGACGTGATCGGGCCAATCACCCCTAAAGCTTTCAATGGGCATCATTTTATCTTAGTGGTAATTGACTATTTCATTAAGTGGGTGGAGGCTGCCTCATTTGCTAACGTCACTAGATTGACCGTTTGTAGTTTGTCAAGTGAGATATCATCTGTAGATATGGCCTCCCAAACTAAATCATCATAGACAACGCAAGCAACTTAAACAATAAAATGATGCAAGCAGTCCATTCACAGTTCAAGATCCAGCATCATAATTCTGTCCCTTATCACCTAAAGATGAATGGGGCAGTCAAGGCAGCCAACAAAAACATCAAAAGAATAGTTGAAAAAATGGCTGAGACTTACAAAGGCTGGCATGAGAAGCTATTCTTTGCACTTCATGCCTATCGGACCTTAGTTTGCACTTCCACGAGTGCTACTCCATTTTCTCTTCTCTATGGGATGGAAGCTGTATTGCCTATTGAAGTGAGATCCCTTCTCTTAGAGTCTTGATGGAAACTAAACTTGAAGAAGCTGAATGGGTCAAGAACGGATATAACCGGCTCAACCTCATCGAGGAAAAATGCATGAAGGCCATCTACCATGGTTAAATGTATCAAAGGCATATGATTAGAGCCCACGACAAAATGATGCACCCACGATAATTTCACCCAAGTGAATTGCTATTGAAAAAGATCCTCCCAATTCATAAAGGAGTGCAGGGCAAGTGGACCCCTAATTGGGAAGGACCGTATATAGTGAAGCAAGCCTTCTCTGAAGGGGCCTAATCCTGTTAGAAATGGACGGCAATGTCTTGCCCAACCCAGTCAACTCAGATTTTGTCAAGAAAAATTATATGTAAAAGGTGAAAACCTAAAAAGGCGTCTTTCAAAAAAAAACAAAGCAAAAAAAAAACCAAAAAAATAAAAAAACAAAAAGAGGTCTAGATGAAAATTAAAAAAGGATATCTGGGCAACCAACCCAACTACAGTTGAAAACCTGCAAGTGCAACTTGAGAAGATTGATTTTGATGGGACATGAATTGAGAGCATCGACAAGATAATACAAAGCAGTCCTAGAGATGTTTTAAAGATCAGCTCATGCTCGGCACATTCATTGTTCAAGAAAGATTCTAAAAAACACCTAAAGAACATCCATGTCATGATTGTCAAAGGCATCTTTCACCCAAAAGATCATCTTCCTCACTACCTTACCAATTGCTTGTCAAATAGTGCATTGAGTTAAGTCTCTTTGTTGTCATAAATAAATATTTTCTTGTTTCTTTCAACCCCTGTACAATTCACATTGCACTTGTCATTTAACTAATAATGTTTGATAATTAGCTGAAATATGCATTAGGCCATCATGATATTACATTGAAAGGAAAAGAAAAGCATAAGGAATTCTGCTTACACCTCGATCGTCAAGATCATGCACCTTTTGTGTCTAAACACCCATTCAACATTACCATACACCAAACCATTTCTAGCTTTCGCAAGCCATATCTCAAGAAAAACCATTTTAAGCTAACCAAAATCGACCCATGTATTCTATCAGAATCCTATCGAAACTAGAAACATCAACCTAATCAGTCAAATAGTCTTCAACTTGTTGGCAATGCCCTCCATTTGTTAGGAAAATAACTGAGCCTTTCGAATCCAGAAACACAGCAGTCCAAATTCTTGAGACTAAAATTTTCGGTCACATCCCTAGTGGAGCAAAGGCAACCTACAATCCCTAGCGAGATAAGGAAAATTCTAGTCAATGGTTGGAACAAGGACGAATCGCATCCCTTTAAGAGTCTGAATGATGTACAAGGAGAACTATAACTATCTCCCATATTAGACTTCACATCATGCAATCATGATAGCATTTCATATCATGCATTCAATTACCATCTGACATCATCATTTTTACAATATCACTTCAAGCCAGGTTTGTTGAACCTCGAAGGAATTCTTGGTAAGAACTCTAAGCTTCGCAACCCAAGTGTTATTCAGGTAAGGCCCTTCTCTTCTCACCACCTCATGTCGAAAGTGCTAGTGGTAAGAAATTGTTGTCTAGGGACTATCCTTAAGAACTTCTGTCAAGAACATTTGTTAGAAGTTTTGTCAAGAACATTTGTTAGAAGTTTTGTCAAGAACTAGTGCCAAAACTGTTTTCAATAGGAAATTTTGTCATGAACTTCTATTAAGAAGAGCTTGTATTAGAAGTTTTATTGAAGACTTTATCGCCACACCATTTTAAGCCTACAAGTCAATGGCACCCTTTAAAGCCTACAAGTTAGTGGCACCCTTTAAAGCTCACAAGTTAGTGGCACCCTTTTCAAGCCCACAAGTCATGGCACCCTTTTCAAGCCCACAAGTCATGGTACCTCTTTAAAGCCCATAAGTCAGTGGCACCTTTTAAAGCCCATAAGTCAGTGGCACCCTTTTAAGCCCACAGGTCAGTGGCACCTCTTTAAAGCCCACAAGTCAGTGGCACCCCTTAAAGCCCATAATTCAGTGTACCCTTTTAAGCCTATAGGTCAGTGGCACCCTTTTAAGCCCACAGGTCAATGGCACCTCTTTAAAGCCCACAAGTCAGTGGCATCCTTTTAAGCCAACAGGTTAGTGGCACTTTTTTAAGCCCACAAGTCAATGGCACCTTTTTAAGCCCATAAGTCAGTGGCATCTCTTTAAAGCCCACAAGTTAGTGGTACACCTTAAAGACAACAAGTCAGTGGCACCCTTTCAAGCCCACAGGTCAGTGGCATCCTTTTAAGCCCATAAGTCAGTGGCACCCCTTAAAAGCCCATAAGTTAGTGGCACCCTTTTCAAGCCCACAAGTCGTGGCACCCTTTTTTAAGCCCATAAGTTAGTGGCACCCTTTTCAAACCCATAAGTCGTGGCACCCTTTTTTAAGCCCATAAGTCAGTGGCACCTTTTTAAGCCCATAAGTTAGTGGCACCCTTTTAAAGCCCACACGAGCTAGTGGCACCCAAGTCTCAGTTAAAGCCTGCACGAGTTGGTAGCACCTAAGTCTAACTCAAAGCCCACATGAGCTGGCAACACTTGAATCAAAGCCCATATAAGTTGGTGGCACCCAAGTTTAAGTCAAAGTTCGTACAAATTGGCGGCAGCCATCAAAAATCGTGTTACTCTGTACCTACCTAAAGGGGTCAAACCTTAGAAAACTTAACACCCTAATGTTCTGGAAGTGTCAGTCTGCCCCAAATAAAATAGTGTCTATTTGTCTTTGCCCTATTCCTGATTCTCAGCAATAGTCAAAGAGGGGTAACTGTAGACACCTTATTTTGTCTGGGATAATTTTTAATAATCTGAAGCATGGACATAAGAGGGGGCAATGATCGTCGCCTAGCGAAAAAGTATTTTGAGGATGTCAAGAAGGCCTAAGGATCATATCAAAGGTAAATGTAAAGATGTGGCATCAAATGATGTAGTCCAAGGTATTTGGAGACAAAAGATATAAGAAAATTCATAATTTTACTTAAATGTATCGATACAATGCTCTAACGCACCAAAATTTTAAAATGTCCCTATTTGTATCAATACAACATGTAGATGTATCGATACAGGACCTCATGTATCAATACTAGACTATGCCAGGACCAAAACATGCATTCTGTAAAGGAATGTACCGATACATATCAACATGTATCGATACAATGGTTCATAGTATCGATACATTAATCATTGTATCGATACAATGTTCATTGTATCGATACAATGTTCATTGTATCAATGCACACAAGGTTTTTGGACCAAATATATCGATACATTATGCAATGTATCGATACATGCAGGCCATTTTCATGGTCCAGGCATTTTTTACTCATCCACCATTGATCCAAAACTCCATTTTAACTCATTTCTTTGCATAAAGAAAGATTAAAACACATATTAGATTATGAATTTAGACTTATGAATTAATCATAACATCCTTTTGAAGTCTAAATGGGATCAAAAAGGGTCAACCTCACATGATCACCCTACTCCTTACCTTGTTAACCAATATCACCATCAGCCACCCTATTTACTAGAAAAGCATTTTAGCATTTAATCCAGCCACCCTATCACATTGGCAGCAAGTTGCTTCCTATAACCACCCTATAGCCACCATGCTGACATCACTTTGTCCCCCTTAAGAAATGGCCAAAAACACCTCCAATTTGTCTCTAAAAGGCTGGTATAAATGGACCACTTCTATCTCATAGAAAGAGGTTAGATTCCAGCTCATTTACACTTCCAAAAATAGATTTATACACTAAGAAAACCAAATCCCGTAGCTCTTCACCCACCACCCTAAAATAGCCCCAAAACACTTACTTTCAACCACTACATACTCCAAAAATCATCCTCATCCATACCAGAATGAAAACCTCATTATTTCTCTTTTTTTCTTACTTGTTAACAACAAGGAAGAAAGAGAAATTCAAGCCATCTCTGCTATTCTAACTGTTTGGCTGTTGGTATAGCTTTTCAGTTTATCATTTTCATTTTCTATTTTTTAGCACCTTCATCATTGTTATGAGCTTTCCATGTTTCTATCATCCTTTTAGGATTATCATGCATTACTGTGGCTTTTGGTTGTGATAGTTTAAGATTTGGATGCCTTAATACCCTTTTGATGTGCAAAATGCCTCATTTCATCCTCATTGGTTTGATGTCTCTTACTCATGCATTTTGTGCCATATCCATGCATCTTGTTATCCTTAATCCATGTATGAATCGTTAGCCTAACACATTTCAAGCACATTTACACTTTAACTTACATGAATCATTGTCATTTTCAGCATCCATAACATTTTCCTGTCAAAGTGCATAACACTTTCTTTGTCTAGGCCATTAGTAAAATTAGCATCCCCATTCATGTTATGTGCCATCTCCTCGTATGTTTGTTGTCAAAATGCATATTTGATGGCTGATAAAAATTGATTTTTGAAACCCCCCAAGCCAAGCATGTGAACCTCAACCAATAAGGATTAGCATAGACTTAGCATTTTCCTTAAAGCTAGCAAAATATCTTGGGAAAAATTAAGATTTCCAGATCTGGAATCTTGGTTAAAAAAGCTCAAATCTTCAGATTTTAAAATGATAATGGTCTTACAATCATTCCCTAAATGTTTGTGCCTTTGTTTTCTTGAGTCAAAACCTTGAGTGGTATGATCAACGAGTTGTTTCATCACCCTAAACAACTCCGGGGATATGCAAATGAGCTTGTGATGCTCATGCCACTCTTTCACTTCAGTCATAGACGTTCAAATGTCAATGACTCGAGTTTAGACCCATAGACATAAAAAAAAATTAAAGATATCCCCTGCTTTGCTTTCTCCCTTACTGGTAGCACAACTGTGCTAATTGAAAAATCACTTTAAAATCCAAAATGATTTTTCATGAATTTTTTGATATTTTTCTGTCAAAACATGTCAAATTATCTTTAAAATGATGTCTTTTTCACCCCTGGATCATTTCGGATGAGCAAGTTATGATTTTTCAAGTCTAAACTATCTGGAACCTCTGGAATCCGAACATGTATTCTGGTTGGGCTGTTCAGGCCCACCAAATGATTTTTCCAAATTTTTCAAACATATTTTCTAAAAGGTTCGTGAAATTCCCTTTTCAAAAAGGTATTGCTCATAATTTTTTGATACCAAACGAGTCTGAGGTGATTTTTCAAATTTTGACACTCTTTGTCCCTTATATGCTCTGCCAGCAGTACAATCAATCCAAATTTGAAAATTTATTCCCTCAGAAAATGACTTCTTAGGACATTAAGAATATTTTGTAGATCAATCTCGTCGAGTTAGCTTTCTAGCCATATCTTGTCTGCCTTCTAAATCCTTCAAACAAATTTAGAATAAATTCAGGAAACAGGATAGCATGATGCTGTCCCCTATTTTTGGTCATGGTCAAAATAAGTTGTTTTCTCGAATTTTGTCTTGAGACATTCAAATGCCTCCGTATCACCCTGATCAGGCTCAAGAACATACTTTAACATCCCACAAGCTCATATCAAGGCACAAACATATTTTACATCTTTATCATCCTTATTCACAATAAATCTTTTTGCCGAAAATCATCAAAGGCTCACCCATTTTTTGAATCATGAAGTTTTGTCATCCACGGGGATACTCCAACCCTGCCTTTTTGAGGGGACACTCCAACCCCGTTTTTCAAAATTACCAAAATAAGAATCTTCCTCTGTCAAAATTAATTGTCATCCACAGGGACACTCCAACCCTATCTTTTCAAAGGGATACTCCAACCCTGTCTTTCAACTATAAGTAATTTTTTTCTGCCTTCCCACACTTCTATGAATATGTCGAACAAACCTTGTTTAATCAAGTAACCCAGATGCATCTTGAAAATTGCCAATTCGATTATTACCAAATAATCGATGCCAATTATGAGGTAAATTTCTATAGTCCATTCATTTTCTTTATCTTTGCATTGAATGATCTATGTTATGTTACTTCATTTATTGTCTTACTGACATGATTTCTTTATGATGATTATTTGGATTCATGGTTTCCACTCATTTCAAATAAAACTAAAGGTAATGTACCACGTGGGTATCTCTCCAGTGCCCAAAGTTGAACATTCCATTTTCAAAGTAGAATCTAAAGGTCATTTTTATCGAAAATCTTTATATGCCCCATCTTTCTGGGGCGTATATGAGATTAAATCTTTTTCATCAAAACCTGGATTTGTATTTCTATAAGATTCACGCATTAAAAGAGGGTTATGTCGAAATAATAATAAGATAAGATCGAAATAATTGAAACTGAGATAAGACATAACTAGTAAGGTACTGATTTCGGACATAGCGAAAAGGTTTATACCTCATTGTGCTTAACCAACTCTCAAACCCAAGTGGCGAATCTTTGCATTACACGGACCATGGGATCGATGTTTTGAGTTTCATAACTCAGAACATAGGTTTCAATAGAAATCCAATCATGCCTAGCCTTAAATGATCGGTGGCGACTCTACGCATTGGCCATTTCGTGATGGTCATCGGAGACCAATAAAATGAGCGATTCATCTTATGGTCCCTTTGACTGTCCCATAAGTTGAGAAGCTGTGCATTCTCGTTCTTATCATATCGCCAAAGAAAAGTCTCAGTCGAGAAGACATTTCTAAGTCAGGAAAATATTTTAAGTCATACACACTCATAGATCCGCAGGGATCCACCCTAAGGTACGTTGCAATAGCTTGGCGACTCCACTAGGGAGAATATAGAGAGTTAGGCTAATAACTAGCCATGTCTTTCTAGGTTCTCAATTTTTTCGATCTTTGGTCATTATTTAACCATGACCCTTTTGTCATTTTGTCATCTAATCTTTTGTTTAACTTGATTTTCAGGATTGTCTTATTTTTTTTAATAATCATTAGCTTAATAAAAATGGTAATAAAGAAGTAAACAAAAAGGTTTGCCCGTTTTCCTATCACACATTGTGCACTTGCATGTGCATTAGTGTCCTGCCAAACTCCATGGCATGGTTATAACCCAATCATTAGGAGGAAGTGAGCTATCTGCCTTCGTGAGTAACCCTCCGTATAGGCATGGCAATAACTTCCTAGATGTAAATTACCTATGTCTCTCATGAGTAACCCTCCGTATTTGCATAGGGAAATACATCCAATGGATCAAACCTGTTCTGCCAAACCCACGATGGGTTTAGGATTGAGGTCTCTCGACTGTCCTTATCGGGTGGATGAGCAATTCGGATACCTGTTTAGGGGTTAAATTAAACCTCAGATAGTGAGCCCTACAAGCTAAATCATGTCAAACCATACCAAAACGCTACTAGAATACCCAGAGAATAGGGTCACTCAAGCAAACATTCCTAACCTTTACTCCTAATTACCATAATTATGTAGGTGACAATGCGTATGTAATTGTCACCCACATCTGTATTTTTATCATTTATCGAGACAAGCCGTTGTGCTGCCTCAACGACGGTTAACCTGTGTATAAATAAGTGACAATGAACAAAAACCATTGTTCACAATGTCTTAACTGTAAATCGTTATGCTGTTTGAGACATGGCTTAACATGCCTCCCCACTAATGGTGATGAATGAATATTGCTACTGGTCATTTTTTTAACAAAATAAAATATAGCATCAGCTCACAAAGGGCAGATTGCATCTTGGCATTTTGAAATGTTACCCGTCTCTTGTCTTGGTACCTCGGCTGAAACAGTTGTTTTTTTTCTTCTCTTCTGATGTTCTTAAACTGTTATTGCATCTGTCTCCTATATGTTTCACTAACTCA
>JAQSVH010194413.1:0-11143 GCA_029448705.1 Adansonia digitata | reverse complement strand
TCACTTTACACCCTATTTTAGGCCTTGTAGCACCTTCTAGGGAATAAAATATGCTTGGGTAAATCGTTATGCTGTATGACTGATGGCTTAACACCTATCAAACCACTAGATAATGGTGGGTTAACATCATTGTATAGATTATTAGTGATGTCTTAAAAGGCATCTTGCATCCTCACTACGGATAAACCACCTAAATAAGCTATCACGCTATTCGACAAATAGCTTGACATTGACTTATAATTGAATAGTGACGAGCAAGTCATCACCATTGAGATATTTTAAACTCGAGCAAGTTGTTATACTGTTTGCACTAGCCTAGGTTTTAGCAAATAAATGACATTACCTGTGGTTATTTGTTTTCACCTCAAAGGCATTATGATGCTTTGATGTTTTCTAGGGGCAAATTTTGGTTGAATTTTACTTTTTTTCCCATTATTTTCATAATAAAAATTGAAATTACTTGTAGTCATATTCCCTAAATAAAAGTTAGAAAGGCTATGTGTTAGAAAAGCAAAGAACAAGAAACAGAAAGACATTTTTAGAGAATTGATTCAAAAGGGGAGTAAAAATAGTCATTAAATAAAAAATTAAAAAAAAACTCATGAGTTAAAAAGAGAAGAAAGGACAAAATAGGAGAGATATTAAGGCATTTTCCCTTTAATTCTTTCATGATATTTTGCATAACATTCATATGATTTTAGGCCTCATAGGTATAGATAAGCATCTTTGACATATCCTATCTTCTATTCATCATTTCCTAATATATACATGCATAGATCATTACATAATGTTGAACCCATTTGTTGTTTGTATTGAAAAGGCCATAACATAGAGGACCAGTCAAAAGCAAAGGAAAGTACTTTGGAAAACATCTAAGAGGAACTACGACATGATGTCTAAGAATTAAAAGAACAACTAAAAAAAGTGGTAGATCAATTATTGATTTTTTTTAAGTTGAAAAGGATCTCCTATAGACGTATCATCGTCTATAATGGATCAAATGGGTTACAGCATAGTAAACACCTTGGAAATGTTTGTTAATGCTTTGCAAAGAATTATGGAAGAGGTCAAACAAGATATTCAAAGAATAAAGCAATAACTTTTGGAACTAACAAGGATGATCTCAAACCTTGATCAACTAAAGATAGATTAATCCTATTAATCGCCATCACCCTCACCCATGTCAAGAGCAGAGATGCGAGTAGCCAAACTTGAAATGACCAATGTAAAACTTTTTGATCCCATACTGCACTTGATGTTTGAAATCCCTAATACCAACTCCATACCATTACATGAAGGCTTAATCTTTAACCTGGGTCAACCTCCGTTTACCATCCCTTGGCTCTGATAATAAGCAATCCAAGAATAAAAACAATGATAGCTAGTTGCAAGCTGGCTCACGTTTATACCTTATTCCTAGCCCTTACCACCCTGACATAACTTTCTACAATCAACATATTGCATCTGATATAACCCTTAACTTACCTTTCCACATAATACCACCCATAACCCTCAACCTTACAGCATCGCAAATACTTAAAAAACCTTAGAAAAAATTTAGGAGATGCTAGGATTTAGCTTAATCTAAAAATTCTATAGTGAATTACACTACAAGTTGAAGCAAGATTAGTTGGTTGCACCCTTCTTTTTTGAACCAAGAAAATCCTCGTATCTTAAAGGGCTAAAAGTCAATGGGATGTTGATTGGGGAAGCCTCACATCATGGCATCACTTAACCGTCTTGTCCACCAATTTCTTAACATAAATCATGGTATCATCAATAAAAGCCTATGCTTCTTGTTAGCATACAATTAGAAGAAAACTAAGGAAATAGTGTCAGGGCATTTTGACCCTCTCTCAGTTAATTGCAAGGAAATCTTTCTTTTATGCTACGAAGCCATTTAATTGCTTGTGCATCTATTGAACTTCGATGCCTACTATACACGAAGTGGAATGATTTTAAAGCTAGTTATGAGTATCATTGTAGGCATTCCGTTGAAAAAAGTGTGGCCTTCAAGAACAAAGTGTAAACCCTTATTAACTATAGATGGTTTGATCAAAGACCTTAGTTGGCATAAAACTTCATAAGAAGGATTAAAGCCATGGATAGTGATATAAATGGATGTTTTGTCTATAAGCTTTAGGGTATTAAGGTAGGGAAATATTCACCAAGATAATGTTCAACTCTCTTAGGATTATGTAGACCATATTTTGTATATTGTGAACATCAATGAAATGTTTAGGAATATGTTTAAAGTATGGGATTTTATGATCGAAACAAAAATTTGAAATTCTTGTAATTTTTATATTGGTTTCCCTATGTTTACACCTATTAGTCACCCATAGCATCATTGACTCATTCATTCATCCTTTTACTCATTATCTCACTTATACAAGTGCATGGTTACTTTTTGAAGAGGTCAATAATGAGAGTGAACCTTTGCAAAGCCCATATTCCATCAAAACTAACTTGCATTTTATCAAGTCTTTCAGGTAAAATGATTGGAGAAAATCATGCCATCCAATCCAACCAACACTTTAGCTCTATACCTCTAAATCAACTTATGGTTTAAGGGTAAGCCTTTTTGGCTTGTTTAGTACTATAGATTTGAAATAGTTAGGGCAAAATCCAACAAGAAAAATTTTTAACTTAGAAGTATAATATAAATATGATCGGTTTGAGGAAATAATCAATATTATAAGAGATAAGAGAGCACTAAAAAATGCCAAACATTTTTTGTTGGTCCCAAATATGATTATCCCACCAAAGTTTAAGGTCTTAGGATTTGAGAAATATGATGGACTCAGTTGCTTGAAAATACATTTGACCTCTTACTATAGGAAAATGTTAAGTATACCAGGGATGAAATGTTGCTTATCCATATTTTCCTAGAAAATTTGATTGGGGTAGCAGCTAAATGATATTCTCAACTAGAACAAAGCTAGATATCTACCTAGATAAGTTTGGCTCAGCATTTCTGAAATGGTACAAGCACTCATTAGGGATAACTCCTGGCCAATAGACTCTTCAAGCCATGAAACAAATTTCACAAAGCCATAAAGACTATGCTTTTAGATGGAAAGCCTTAACTTCTCAAATCCAACTGCCTCTTATAATACGAAGATGACTACTTACTTTGTGTATTCTTATATTCCCTTATTATGAGAAGTTGGTTAGCAATGCCTTCACAGAGCTTGAGACATATGATCTTTGTGGGCAGAATGAAATAAGAGGTAAAGATGAGAGG
Source organism: Adansonia digitata (assembly GCA_029448705.1). Taxonomy (NCBI): domain Eukaryota; kingdom Viridiplantae; phylum Streptophyta; class Magnoliopsida; order Malvales; family Malvaceae; genus Adansonia; species Adansonia digitata. Next base: position 7,896 of record JAQSVH010194413.1, on the reverse strand, counting down.
TGTTAAGGATATTATGCCAAAACACTTGTTGGAAGGATAGCTAATGGTCCTGATGATAGTACCTTTAATGGCAGAGATGAGGAATAAGTTATTATGATTGAAAAAAAACTGTTTGAACTTTATCTTCGTCTCCAGCTAGTATTTAACCACCGACCTCAATGGGTTTGTTGTTCAATATTGCACAAATTCAAGATAGCTTAGAGACATCACAAACTACTCTCAAGGGCAAAAGAGAATAAGGGTAAAGGTTTACTATTCCCTTTCTATCTCCTACATAAAACTTCTTCCTTTGTTCGTCTAAAGCCAAATGATTACCACTATCCTTACAAGGCCCAGTAAGCCTCTATATCTAGAATGGTATAACTATAGTCTCACATGTAAGTATTAGTAAGGGGTGAAAGGACATGCTACAGAAGATTACGATGTTTTCAAAAAGAAATTCTAAGCCATTATTGATGCAAATCCATTAAAGTTCAAGGAAATTATGGAAGCCTATTAGGGGTATACAGTTTAGAGGCTATTATCCTCTGAGTACTATGCTAATCAGGGGCAATTACCATCTTAATTTAAATTCTATAAACATTTTTTTGTTTAGAAATGTGAACTTTGATTTGAAATAAATGAACCTTTAATTTGTTTACATCATGCATCATACCTTTCATTTTAAGTTCAAATATTTTTTTTTTGGATAATGAAACCCCATATGACTAATATCCAGTATTGAGGCTAACAATAGGTTATTCAAAAACAAGAATAGTTTCAATGAATTGGTGATTAACTCTAGGGATTAATGTATGTTGCAAAGCATCTTACCTTTAACTCACACATTCTTACATTGAGTTATTCTAAAAATAAAAATCCTTAACCAAGGTAATGGGTAATTAGGAAAGGTCCTTATTGGTTGCTTGAGAGTTAAACAATTGAAGCACACTCCAAAAGATCTAAATAAGTAGTTTGATACGTGTTAAGATTGTGTTCAGACCCCTAAACCTCCCAAACCTCTTTAAACAATCCTGCACTGCGAAATACATGATCTTTTTCCCAAACCTATAACCTATAAGACTCTTATTTTATCTTTGAAACTGATTTTCTCACACTTTCTAATAAAAGAGGAGACTAATACAAGACTCAAAATGATTTAAACTCACTCTGGAATAGACAAACAAAGCAAAGGTTCTTTTATGGCTACATAGATCAGTGATCTTAAGAAGCATGCCTATAACTTTGGAGAGAAAAAAAGAATCAAGACATCATTTGGAAAAAGAAAAGAAAAATGAAAATAGAATGTGACCATGTGATTAATATGTTCAAGACGTTTCTAAAAAAGCCTTATCTCGAGGAATGACTTTTCAGTTTGCATAGTCGTGTTTGAAATGAGAAATGGTCATTTTTCACCAATTTTTCACAAATTATGAAATCAATCCCTTGCTACCTTTTTTGAGCCTAATGAATTCATTCTTCCATATGAAAAGGCAAAGAAAAGCTTTTCTCAAAGAAAACATGGGGTAGAAATCTTTTTCCATAATTATTAAAATGCCTGGAACCAAAAGGCAAATATCGAATGTGTTGAGTTTTCAAAATGCAAGATTTTTTCCATGAAAAAGGTGTAGGGAATCTATACTCCTAATAAAGTCTAGCCTTATGCAATAATAGCATTTAAAATTTACAAAATGTCATAAGTATTCAGCAGAAACAATGAGCACAAAAATAATGAGAGTTTTCTTTCGTATCTTTAGGAAGGATGTAAACATGCAGTATATTAAAAAACCAAATTTAATAAAATTAAATCTAAAAAAGATTGCCTAACTCTCGAATATCATAACCTGAAGTTATATCCAATCTGAGAAAACCTGAAGGTGGGTGGCTTGGTGTCTAATCAAATTTAAGAGGTCATAAGCAACACACTTTTCTTGCCTTCAACACTAATACACATATCTATTGTCACTTAAAAAAACCAAAAGATGATCAAGGATTGCTTCTTCCTTTACACGATCTAGAACTATTTTGGGATAGTGAATACACCAAAAGTGAACAAAGAATAGCTCCATGAGGTAGTATGATAGTGGCAGTAATGGTGGTTTTTGACTTTAGGGTGGTAGTATTTGGGAAAACTTTTTAGAGAAAACTATTTTCTCAAAAAAATAACAACTAAAAGTGTTTGAGGTAAAAACCAACTTGGCTGTCCTTTCCCTTTAGTAGTTTTAGCCGAACTTAATCTCTTCAACTTGGAAGAGATTTGTTCAAATTATAACTCCCTTTATAGGTGAAACAATTCCATACTAAGTAAATGAATTTGATCATTTTTCCATCTCTGGTGGTCAAACCTAGCAAGCAAAATAGTCTCTCGAGAATTTTGGTCAAGGCACCATGTATCTAAACATCTTTCTAGTTTTGCACACCATAGACTATTTAGCGAGGTTAGGTTTCTATTAAAGATTCAATTTGAATTAATCTTTTTTATTTTCATATAAATAAATTTTATTTATCTCATATAATTTTCATGTAATTAAATATACGATAAATAGATAAAAACCATTCAGCTAAATTAAATAATCCTTTTATGAATTTTTATCCAAATAAAATTCATAAATTAAATCAAAGCAATTTTAATTTAATAGTAATCTTATGAGTTAATATTTTAATGGGATTATCAAAGAATTTTAGCTAGGATAATTCCACTATATAATGTCTTCATTTAGATATTATCCATCTAAACATAGAATGTCTTAATTTAGACACTATATAGAAAAGAGAATCTTATCTACCATGTCTTAAAAAGACAATGAAATCTTAGATTTCATAAAATCTAAGTGTTTTGTCTTAAATTAATTCTTAATGGAACTTTTCAATTAAGTTATTCTTTTAATCATCTTCTATTTAATTAAGTCAAACTTAATTAAATCGTGATTTTAATTCGATAATATCATCTTATTGTGAGTGATTAATATGATTAATTATGTCCATAGATCAAGAAGGGGATCCAGTAACCCATCATGACACCTAAATGTTGAAGAGTCATTGTGACCTTATTTAAACCTTTTAGTAACTAGCTGATCAGTGTAATACAATTCTTTCAGCATATATCACTCATGCTTTAATCCATGTTCTATCTTACAACTCATTCTAGATATATCTCTAATGTCACTTAGAATGGTAAATCTTCGCTGGATCACTCATCCATCTTCAGTATGTTTCATATCATACCCAAAACAACCCTTATTTGGTATCCATATATTGTGGACCCATTCGTGATGATCTCTAAGTATGATACCCCACACATAAGATAACCTAGTATCATAAGCCTAAGGACTAGTTAAACAACTAGCAAATGAGAACATATTCCATAGACATTTGAGTGACTAATACCAAATGGAGTTCTCATACAGGCCATGTTCAGTGAACTTGTTTCTATAAAACAAGCACCCATATGCTATCCCCAAGTATCCTATATACTTTAAATCATGAGACCAATTATATGCATCATTTACGTAGAGGCTTAACATATGTTAGTTTTTTGTTGATTGTCAATGCCTTATTTTGACAAAACAATGACTAGGAACATTTTTAGAAACATGGCTTTAATGCATAAGGATCTCATAATTGTAACTCTTTATAATTCCTTTGCAAGGCCATTCTGTTTCAAAGGCTTCATCTAATTAGTGTTTGTTTAATAGTCAATCACATCATTAACATGAAAAAATACCTTTGTCACTACAAAAAAGTAATATGTATATAGATAATTGACTGTGTATCTAATGTCCCAATCAAATTAGTTCAAGGCCATACACTAATATGTCCCACTTGCACTTGAAACATTCATATTATTCTTGGTGTCTACTAACTAGAGAATATGTTAATTCATTTTTGATAATCTAAATTATCAATCCATGGAACTGTTTGGGTCCCAATGAAAGCTCAACTCCAATTGTATGGCTTAATTGTTTTTATAACTATTAGAATCAACTTAATTAGCCTAACAGCTAAAGATCCAAAACTAATTATTTTTTTAAGCTTAGATGAAATGATTTGTTTAATGGCTCTTAGATATAAATATGTAACCTCTCTAGTTGGAACTCTTTCCAATATTACATCTAAGTAATTATAACTTTGTTGTCACATTTTTATGAATATTAACTATTAATCCTTTATGTACACTCCCAGTACATCTCATGTGTGAGATTTCTTGCAAGAAATTCAATTCTTAGTTAGATTGAATTTTTAGTTAATTGGGCTTTGTTTAATTGATAAGTATAAAATACATATACCAAGTTATAAAACAATTCTACAAAGATTTATTCAAATAAAGAAATTAAAAGAACCACGGCATCCATATGCCAGCAATGACAAATATGTGTTCATAACACTTATCGTAAGTAAATTTCCTAATAATCGGCCTATAATGCCAAAACAAAACATCCAATGTTTAGAGTAATAAATCATAGAGTTTCTTATAAACTTTCTTAAAATAGTTTGGCAAGCTTGATCTGCATCAACTAGGTTATCGATTCCTTGGTTCATCTTTATTTTTCTTTCTTTCTCTTTATTATTGGTTCTTAAAATATGTCAAACATATTTAGTACTAATAGTTAGGAATCTTATACCAAAAGAAAGTAAATGAATTTATGAATTTATACGTAATGTAGAAACTCCCTTCAACTTTTTACCCTTAATAGATTCATGGTACTCTTTATAGTTTCTTCCAATGACCAGGCTTACCACAGTGATGGCAAGTTCCCTTCATCAATCTGGACCTCGCTAGTAGTCTTCAAACTCTTAAGCCAAGAGGCATGTCCCATCTTTATTTTTTTTCTTCTTTGTTTTCTTAGAAGTTAAAGTAACCAAATAGATAGCCTTCTTATTGTTAAGAGATTTCTCTGCCATTGTCAACATGTTTAATAATCCTGGGATAAATGTCACTAAATTATTCATGATGAAATTCAACATAAACTATGAAGCAGAAAAGAAAAAACTACAATAATGGCCAACTCACCATTCATAAACCAACCTAATTATTCCAATCGTGTGATCTATCCAATCATTTTTAGCACATATGTCTTCATGGGAGTATCTTTCAATAACATATAAGTCTTGATGGGTCCAGAATGGATGGATACCAAAATAAAGGTGGTTTTAGGTATGATATGAAGTAGATTGAAGGTTATTGAATGGTCCAAAGAGGATTATCACCCTAAGTGATTAAAGAGGACATTGTCACTTATACCAAGCCCATGTTAACTTAAGGACCTTAGCCAAGGCAATATTTATTATGGAGTTAATGCATAGGAGTTGCATACTAATATGGAATGGCTAAGAGTAGACACTAAACCATGCTTTTGCTAATTTTGGGATATATGATAAAAAAATCAAATTACACTAAGATACTTTACATTGAAAGGCTTGTCAAAACCATATTGACACTCTCAACATGTCAAGTGGCCATGATACATTGCTAGATGCCAATCTTGGTTTATAACTATAAATATTCTTAATTAGGTAATTTATATTTGTTGCCAATATGATAGGGGCCTAATGGGTCATACACATAAAGGTGACTTTATGGAATTAAAATGTGATTAGACTAAATTAAAGAGATATTGAACTCTTAGGCACTGATTAAATAGTTTAATTAAGTTTAGGGGTCTAAGTGCAATTAAACCAAAAAATTAAAAGTTTACACTTTACCTAACCATTTGTAATATATTTTGCGATCCATTGTTAATAAAGATTGAAGCATCCTTTTTGTAAATACATTTAGGTTAGCCGCACGCCTACAAAAACCAACTTTGAGAAAAAAATGTATTTCTTATTCTTGGTTCTTTAAGCAATAAGGTATTCAATCAAGGAAGGTTTACCAAACGTAAGTTGCTAGCATGGCTCCTAACAACACACAATCCTAATGTTGTGAAGGATCACCCATGTGAATCATCATTGGAGGTCAATAATTAGGCAGCTTTGTTTTGCGACAACCAAGCTTGATGCACAAGAATAAGCGATGATTGATGATTGAATTTAATTAGGGATCTTAAGAATACTGACATGAGGTATGATTTTTTGCATGTTCTTAAATTTTAGATCGCTTAAAGACGCATAAGTTGATTCTTTACTAGAATTCAATATTGTTTTAATTTATCTATTCATTGCATAATTTAATAATTGTTATTAAACTTATTTTTTTATTATTTTAGCATGACCTAAATTTTGAAAAGTGGTATCAGAGTCTCGTTTGTGTCATTTTATTCGATTAATTGTTACTATTTTTTAAAATTTTTTGATTCTAGGATTTTTCTTGATCCAATTAAATAATTGAAATTTTATAAAAATACTTTTAATTTATTTTCAATTATTTCAACATGTTAATTTATGTTAACAAAATTATTTTGAAATAATTAATTGAAAGTACAATCAGTTAGCATTAAATGGAAATTATTTGTGCCAAACTATAGCTATTTTAGTGATTTTTGGAAGTTGAAAAACTCAAAAAAAAAATTCTTGTAGTTGTAACTGCTATATTTTAATGATTCTTCACCATTAAATCCTACTTAAAGCCGAACACTTGGTATTTTAGTCCAATAACTCTTAGCGATCTTTGACTTAGATTGGAAGAGGCATTTTGTGCTGCACAATATAAGCTTATAAAGCTAGTTTTTAAGTGCAAATAAAATTCCTTTTATCACTAAATAAATTATTATCCAATTGAAAATTTTTAAATAGTTTAAAATAATAATTAGATAATTAAATTAACATGTTTTATTTTTAATTAAATTGTTTAACTAGAAAAATATTTAATTTAATTAATTAATCCTAATCGATTAGGTTTTATTCTAATTTGATTAGAATAAATGTTAATCAAACAAGAAAAAATGTTTTCTTAATTAAATTAGATAAAGATCAAGAATAAAGCTAAAAAATGGTCACTAGAAATCAAAACATATTTATATGTTCATAATATTGATTGCGAATGTATGGGATGATTATGGACTTAGACCCAATGTGATTGTAGATGGTTATTTTTCATGGTATTTATTTTATTAAATAAGGTCTATGTACTCTACTTTGTCTATTATTTTCTAGGTGGTGATCTTGCATGTAATCACCTAGGAATTAACCAACCAATTTCCTTTGATGGGTTAAGGAAATTGGATTACATAAAGTCAATAATCATCCAAGTAATATGCTTGATAGTAGATTTATTTTATGTGATAATTTAAATGCTATGCAAGCTAATAAAGATAAGACCTTAATTAAAATAAACCAACAAAATCCCTTCTATATATTGAGTCATATGTTATGCATGATAAAAATGCCTTTTATTGTTCATAACAAGATACCAAAGTTTTGACCATTGGGATTTATTGAGCTAACTTAAGGCTCATCTATCCAAACTGCTTGAGTTATGAATAATAGGTCTTATTGATTCAAAACATGAATATCTAATTAATACTCTTTTTCATACTTTGTTGATAACGATAATAACATTAACTATATTGCGAGGCATATTAGTTCCATAAACCCAAAATATTTGGACTAGTATGTAAGATTGAGAAATGTTCTCAATAGAAGGAATGTAGCCAACCTTCACATGATTGAGTTAAATACTTTACTATTGATTCGACCACCCAGATAGATAGTTCATTCAGGTTATAGATCACACTTATGTAATGATATAAGTTTGTTAAGTAGCACAAAATTGGGCTCTAATGAGGTAGTTCTAAGAATAGGCAATAGAGCAAAAGTAGCGACCGCTATCATTGGAACTTATGCCTTATCATTGCCTTTGTCGCAACGTACCCCAGGGTGGATCCTTGTGGATCTATGAGTGCGCACGACTTAAAATATTTTCCTGACTTGGAAGTGTCTTCTTGATTGAGACTATCCTTTGGTGTTGTGATGAGAACG
>JAQSVH010194403.1:0-14034 GCA_029448705.1 Adansonia digitata | reverse complement strand
AAAAATGAAATCTCGATTTATTTATTTAAAGAGAGTATTCTTTCATATAAAATAATCGATGAGGTGACTTCCATATATTGGAAGCATACCTATGAACTATTTTAGCTTGGGGATATTACCTCAAATTTTTAAAAATATTAGATAATAATTAACATAAAACATATTAAATTTAAAGCATAACATGATCAAAATGACTCCAAAGTACATATGCAAAATAATCCTTTGGTTATGAAAAATAATCTAAATCAACCTAGCATGCATGGACATTATGGAATGGCCCTATATCATAGAAAATGATTTAAATGCATGAAATTTTGCAGAATAACTCCAAGATATCTCTAAAATAGATGAAATTACATGAAAATCCCTAGATCACGAAAAATGACCTAAATAACCCCAACATAGATAAATTTGCATAAAAGCCCCTAAATCTTAGAAAATGACCTAAATGACATTAAAATACATGAAATAACATAAAAGTCCCTAAATCAAGGAAAATGACTCAAATGACATCAAAATTCACAAAATTGCATTTAAGTCCATTAATAATGGAAAATGACTTAAATGACATTAAAATGCATGGAATGATATAAAAGTTCCTAAGTAATGCAAAATGACCTAAATGAAGTCAAAAGCGATAAAATTGCATCAAAGTCCCTAAATAACATTAAATGCATGAAATGGCATAAAAATCGTTCAGACATGGTAAATTACTAAAATGGCCCTCAAATGCATGGATTTGCATAAATGGTCTGGATTATGGCAAATGACTAAAATGGAGCAAAAATGCATGAAATTACATAATAACCCTTAAATCATGAAAAATTACTAAAATGACCTTAAAATACATGAATTTGCATTAATGGTCCTAAATCATAGCAAATGATTAAAATGACCCTAAATATGGTCCTCTTACTTCTACTACTTCTAAATGCATCCATATACATTTGTTTTCTCAACAATCATACAATTATGGCATAAACGTAAATGGATTTATTATTATGCATGGTTTTGGCAAGGTACCTCATATATTCACAAAAAAAGCATGTGTGACTTAAAAATAATTTTTCTCGATAAGAAAGTATCTTCTCAACTAAAGCTCCTCATTTTTTACATGATGGGAGTGAGAAAATATAGATTCTCAGCTCATAATGATAAAGAGGACTGTTGGACAAATTGCTCATCCAACTGGTCTTGGATGGCCACCATGAAGTAGCTACCATGTGGAGTGGCCATCAAACGTTTAGGCTAGGCATAATCGGATGCCTATCAAAATTGATAATATGAGTTACAAAACTTGAAACATTAATTTCATTGTCTATGTGGGCTAAAGATTCGATGGTTGGGTTCAAGAGTTGGCTACGCATGGGGAAACATTAACACCACTAAGATCCTCGAAATCAGTACCTTCTAGCCATGTCTTAACTTAGTTATGGTTTCCTCAATTTTAACTTGTCATTATTTCGATGTAATCCCCTTTTTATGCATGAATTTGTATAAAATATTAAATCCAGGTTTTACGAAAAATTTTAATTCCATTTGTATCTTGGAAAGGTTCAAACATAGAGATATTCAACAAAATAGCTCCGGATTTAATTTTGAAAACAAGATATTTCGTTCAAGCACTGAAAAGATAGCAACACAAAACATGGTCTTTATGATTTTTTTAAAATGATTTGGAAATATAATGTAAAGTGAACACCATAAAGGGAAACGTGCTAATAAAATAAAATAATGAGATAACATTGCTTAAAATAAATCACGCAAAAAGGAAAAGAGGAGGGACGATTGGAATGTATCTCATAATTATAATCATTTATGTAGAAACAACGAAATTAACAATTTTTAAGACATGTTTGGATCCATTGGTTGACTGAGGCGGGAAAATTGGGTTTGAATTTTGGAAAGTTTGAAGAAAATCCAAAACAGAGAAAATTTGATTTTTTTGACTATTTTTTGAAAGGCAAATTAAAAAACTTAAATTGATGAAAATTGATTTTTTTTGACAAAAATGACATTGTTGATATTTCTTAACAAAATCGATGAGTTTTTGTTTTTAAAATCAAAATTGATAAAATTTTGGAAAATTATTTGTGCCATAATGCAAGCCCAAAGAATGACATGTACATTTTTGGACTCAATGGGGATGGGCTAGACTTAATTCGAGGGATTGGAAAAATCAATTAATTTTGACTAAGCTAAAAACAAGGGACAGCATTTCGTTATCCTCATTTTCAATTTTATTCCAAACTAATTTAAAGGTTCAAGGGATCAAGTAAGGTACCACTTGAAAGATAACTCGATGCTGATTAATATAAAAATATTTCAAAAATCATAGAAAATTGCTTTTCAGGCGGAAATAATTTTTGAAGTAGGGATTATTTTAACATTGCAACATCTACGAAAGAAATGTTATAGCAAACTTTGAAAAATCATTCCAGACTCATTTGGAATCATTTAGTCACAAACAAAACCTTTTTAAAAGGGAATTTCATGAAAATTTTGAGAAAAATAATTAGAAAATTAAAAAAAACCATTCGGTGGACCAAAATCATCCAAACAGAATCCAAATCACTAGTTCCAAAGGTGCCAAACAATGTTGGTTAAAAAAATCAAGACTCTCTCATTTAGAATGATCCGAGGGTAAATGAGCTATTGCTAGAAAGTTATTTGATGCCCTTTGAGGAAAATATTATAAAATTGATAAAAATAGTTTATGGTTCGAAAATGATTTTCAAGTCATGACTATAATGCTGCCAGCGTGAAATAGGGGAAATTTTTGGATTTTTGGAATTTTGGGTTTCTTAGAACTAGACTCGAAATATTGACATTTGAATGTCTATGACAAAAAGGGGTTAGTGACAGTGGCTTTACAAGCTCATTCGCATAATTCGAGAGTAGTTTTGGGATAATGGAATGACCCATCAACCAGGTCACTGGCAAAGGACATTAGACCACAAAATCAAGGGATAAACAATTTAATACAAGTAAAAAGGACATTTTATTTTGAAAATTAGAGTATTTAACTCATTTAACCTTGAATCGAGACATGGAAAGCTTAATTTTCCTTAAGATTAGAGGAATAATGGCTAGAAAAACTTAAGTCTATGTTAATCTCCATTTATTAAAGTTGACATAGCGTTAATTTGGGGGGTTTAGAAAATAGATTTTTAACAAACATTAAACAAGCATTTTGACAAGCATGTGATGAACTACATATGATGGTCATGAAAATAAACATGGAAAGCATGTTCAAATGAGTAAAAATGATATTTAGACATGAAATTATGACAAAAATGCAAAGAAATGGACAAGAAAGTGCATGGGGATATGAGCTTTATGAATGGTATCAAGAATCATGCCATTAAAATGGTGTGAACATGCTCAAACAAGAAGAAAAGCTTGCTGGAGTTTTCAAGACAGCATTAAAACATATTTTCAAGATGAACCAAGCTCATAAACATAAGAAAACATGATAGAGAGGTTAACAAGGCATTAAAAATCCTAACTGTACTAAAAACGAGGCCACAAGATGCATGAAAATCCTAAGATAATGTCATGGTCAGCATATTAAGGCTCATTACAATGATGAAAATGTAGAGAGCATGTAAATAAATGAAGAAAAATAAAAAAAATACACAAAAGCTTGAAAATGTTGTTGTTGATGTTGAGCAGAAAAAACTTTGCACTTATAGCCACTTTTTTCCCTTATGTTACTGTGGATTAGCAAGAAAAAGGTGGCCAACAATGAGCTTCATGGTTGTAGTATTATAAAGGGGAGTTTTAAGAGGAAATATAAAGGCAATGGAGGGATTTTGGAGGGATTGGGGAAAAGTAATGGGAATAGTGTTTTTAAAAAGTGGAGGTTGATGTAAAATATGTCTAATCTTTCTTTTGCTGAGCATTAATGTATCTTATATAGGATTTAATTTTAGCTATAAAAAACCTAGCAAAGATGTGGTGTACAACATGGAAGTCATTGTACTAAAGGGTAACTTTTTAGCAATTCATTGGTTGATGTACTGCCTTAGCAGTAGGTTTCCATTCATGAGCTGACATAATAAGTATGGTCTAGCCCCTTGATTAATCCACATTATAGAATGAAATGCCCTTATAACAAGCTTAATGGACCATTCAAAAATGTTATGATCCAATGCTTAAAGGCAAAAATGAAATCCATATGAGTTTTAGAAAGTTATTCATGAGAATGAATGACTTTTGTGAGCAAAATCATAACCAAATTCATGTTTTAGTGTCATAGTGCAAAGGGGTGAAAATGGCATGAACTAGGTAAATTTTACCTATGCGTATTGACACAAAAAGTTTTGTATTAGTACATATAATAAATTTTGCCTAGATATATCAGTACTTTGCAGGTTGTATCAATACCATGAAGGCTGTATCAATACTCCTATTTATGTATTGATATATTTTGGCCAAACTCATGAGTTTAGCTACAGCATAACTTTGTATCAATACAAATGTCATTATATCAATACCTTGGACAAATGTATCAATACATGGCTTCTTGTATCGATAAAAATAGTGTATTTTGGGATTTTGATTACGTGAAAGCCTTGTATCGATGCATAAAGGTTATATATCGACACCTACTCATGGAATGTGGATTTTACTAACTTTTGGCTCTCTGAACACCTTACCTTAGCTGAGAATGATGGATGACTAACCCATGCTTTATGCAAATGGCCTCGATCATACCCTGAATAGTGAAATTTAATGCCTTGGATGAGGACTTAGATAAAATAGGATGTATACACATGGTGATATCAAAATCATAATATTTCTATGGAAAATGCTTGGACATGTTAATAATGATTGTAATGCATGAAAATATCGTAAAATGCATGAATAATACATAATATGAAACATGAATAACATGTAAAGTAAAAGTAGGGTTGAAACATGATAAATTGCTTGATGAGAACCACATGAAAACTAATAAACTCAACACAATACATTAGGAAAACAATTTTTCTTGATGGAAATATGATTTTGAAGAAACTTCTAACAAAAATCATCAAAGAAAATGAAAATAAAAGATTTAAAGATCATAACTCAAAATTTGACCATAAACATGGTTTTTACACCTTTAGCTCAAATCATCATTTGAGCATGGCTTAAGACCCTCAAGCTTACATAAGAGGAAGAGAAAAATGGACAAAAACAAAGTAGAAAGCAAATAGAAAAACAACCATGGATCATACTTGGAGGATGACCAAACTAAATACTATTTAGTTTCCAAATACAATTAGAATATTAAACTCATTTATTCCAAGCTCATTCAAGTTTTAATAGCTTAATCCATGTGGGTGGTTCTCATGACTATATTTCAATATTTGTAAAAGACCTCTTATATGGTTATGAAGTGATCCAAGGCCATTAGAAAGGTGATATGTAAGACAACTTGGGTAAAAAAAACTTATTCATGGTGAAAGTTTTCATGCAGCATCGATAAATAGGTGTTTGTATTAATATAGAAGCTTCCCAAAACCAAAAAACCCAAGAAATCACAACATTGTATCGATATAACATACGTTGTATTGATACAATATTGTCTTGTATCGAGACAATCCATGTTCCATGCCTAGAATGACCAAAACACAATGAATATATCAATACATTAATGAAATGTATTGATACAACTTCGTGAATTTCATAAAAATGATTTTTTTTTTTTTTACATTCTTTCAATATGGTCCCTAGGCATTTTAAACCTAAGCACCCTCCTCCTTTTTGATTTTTATTATTTTATTTTATTACCTTTTAATTAAATCCTAAGATGTCAGAAATTATTTAAGGAAAAGATAGGTGCATTTTATTTAGCAGTCTCTAATTGAATATGATTTGTTGGAAAATGGTCCGGATGAAATTAAGTGTCTATAAAAAGCATTTGGTTGCCCACTTAATGACATACAAATAATTGATCCCAAAGTCACATGTACTTGATTTTCTCTAATGCATTTGGATGCCATTTTATGGGCATTCAGATGCTCTCTTTGGAGATAAGAAATACATCCATCCTAAGCATTCGCCTTCGATTCAATCCTATTTAATTTAAGTAATTTTATATTTCATGCCTCTTTATTATTTATTTATTTATTGAGTATATTTACTTATAATTGCTCTATATTTTTGGCTTCTAATTTAATATTATTTACTTTTTTCGTAATTCATTTAGAACATTTTGCAATTTAAGTTTTCCCAATATATATTTTATATATTAAACTTTATTTTATTTGTTTAAGTAATGTTCTACTCTTTATTTTATGTTAGTTTTTAAGTGTTAATTGGATGTGATGAAATGTCGATAATATGAAAAGAATAATGATAATAAACAAATGAGTGGTGCAAGTTACCAGAATGGCTTTGGGACCTCCGCTAGGCCATTAAGATGGACTATCATGGTCTTTTTATAAGAAAGCATTGTTCTTGTTTAATCGAGCATTGTGGAAATTTACAAGCAAAAGAATAATTTTCTAAATATATCTAAGGTTTTGAGAAATTCAGGAAATTCTTCAATGCAAGAAATTTTTCGATATTTGATCAAAATAAAATAATTAACTTTAAAATGAACAAAAATTAGATTAATTTCCAATGTTTTATTATTTATATCTTTGTTCATTAATTACACCTTATTTACTTCACATTTTAATGCCCTTATTCATTTATTTTATACGAATATATCATATTTTTTTAATAATGCGTTTGTTGAAAAGTAATATTTTAATCTTATTAGACATTTATATCATTAGATACCATAGTATTGAATCTGCTGCCATGGAATCCCTTCATTATGGAATTTGGGGTGCTCTGGATGCTGAGGTGGGTTCGGGAGCTAGATGAAGCGGGTGATTAGTTGCAAGGTAGATTCGTTTTGGCTTGAAGATGTTGTTCTGTGATCGAGTGATCATGGGATATGTTCTCATTGGAAGTGTTTCAATGTTTTCTGAATGGTGAGAGTATATTGACTGTTCTTGAGACATAGAAGGACTAGAATCATTACCTGAGAAAAAGCATGGTACAGCAGCATCACTGCTGTAACAAGAAGGCACATCAGAGATGGTAGTGGAGTTGAGATTTGTAGAGTGCAGGATGATAGCTATTGTTTCATCTTATACATACTTGGTGGAGTTGATAGCTTTGTTGATTTGGGAAGGACTTATAGGATGTAGTTTTTGAAAAAGAAATATAGATTCAATAAACTTAACATGTCATGAAATAAAAGTTATATGAATGGATGGATCTAGGCATATATGGGCACTCTAATTTTGTGAATAGCCAAAGAATACACAAAGCTTGGATTTGGGTTACAGTTCGTTATCTGTATATGGTTTGAGTCATGGGTAACATAGGCACCTAAAAACCTTCAATTTTATGTAGTTAGGTTTACTATGAAACAATATCATATAGAGATCTATTTCAAAGGGTCTGTGTGGGTATCTTATTAATGAGTAAATAAAAGTTTGAAAAGCATGAAACCAGTAACATTGAGGCATGGATGCTTGATAAAGAAGTGTTAATCTTGTTTCTAGAATATGCGTATGCTTTCTTTCAGAGACATCATTATGTTTTCAGGTATGAGGAGGTGTTTTAAGGTGTTTGATACCATAGGTAGCTAATAAGGAAGGATATTGCTTGGTACTCTCCTCCATTATTAGAATAAATTGATAGTATTGAAGTGTTAAATTGTTTTTCAACATGTGCTTTGAATAGTGAAAAAATATATTTGACATTAGACTTGTTCCTTATTGGAAACAAGTAGGCATAACTCAGAAAATAATCTATAAATGTCACATAATAATGATAGCCATCATGAGATGTAGTTTTTTGGACTCCTCCACAGATCTATATACAGCAACTCTAAGGGTTTTGAACTTGTCAAGCTAGACATACGAAATGGCAATTTATGACTTTTATTGCATAAGCATGAATTACAATCTGAAGTGTTGTTTGTGCTATCATAGTCTAAGCAAAAAGTTTTGAATAGGTACTTCAAAATCCTAAAAGAAGGGTGTCCTAGTCTTCTGTGCCAAGCACTAGCAGTCATTTTCACACTGAGACACACTAATTACGAATGATTGGATGCATTAGATGTTGGTAAGTTTCAAAGTTGGGTGGTTCATAGACATCATTTTATTATGCCACCAATGGCACCCCTATAATAAGATACTGCACAAGAAGATGATTTGAAAAAAATTCAACAGATACTTCGTTAGTTTTGCATAATTTTAAGAACTGAAATAAGTTTTCTTTGCATTTGAGGAACATTCAAAACATTAGAAAAAATTAGTTGTTTGTGTGTACTGGTGATAGAGGTAGAACCAGTGTGCTTAGTCTGCATAGTTAGGCCATCTCCAACCAAAATTTCATTAGAACCTCTGTACTCTGAGTAGAGTGACTGGTTATTTAGTTGTGTAGTGACATAATGAGATGCTCTTGAGTCCACCACCCAATTTTTATTTTCTGTTTGATCTAAGACTTGAATAAAGTTGGCAACTAGATCTTGTAGAGGTGAATCTTATACTGCCTGCAGGTTTTTGCAGCATGCCAAAGCGTTCCACATAGCTGACATGTTGGTCTGCTGCTACTAATGCTTGCACTAGTTTGAGGTCTGTTGTTGTAAGTGCTGGTGTTGAACTATGATCTTTTTCTTCCATTGGTGTAGTTATGTCGAGAGGAATCAGTGTTATGTCTAAATGAATCAGTGTTGAATACATTACCTTTAAAGCCCTTGTCTTTCTAATGTTGATACGTAGATCTTCTATCCTTTCTTGTAAAGTAAATTGTAACAGCAAATGCAGGTACTAGCTTCTCTTGCTTAGCGACTACTTCAAAATTAATCAGTTTGTCATTCAAATCTTCTTGGGATATAGCATTCTCTCTAGCTTTTATTACAGTAAATATCTCTCTGAATTTCGGTCGAAGTCCATTTAAAATGAATATGATTAAATCATCTTTAGCGACTGGTGCTTGAGCAAAAGCTAACTCATCTGCAATGCTTCTCATGGATTAAATAAATTTTACCATGAATTTATTGCCCTGGGTGGATAGGGACAATTTTTTCTTAAGGGACATTACCCTTGACCTAGTTTTACTAGCAAAAAGCCTTGTGAGTTTGGTCATTGCCTCATGTGAGGTCTTGGAGATGACTATCATACGCATAACTTTTTCTGACAGATGCAATGATGGAATGAAGGATCAACTTGTCTTTTCTAATCCAATTTGAGTAATCTGGGTTTAAGGTTATGGATTCGCCAATGGTGATGTATTTGGATGGGCAAGGAAGTGTCCCATTAACATAGTCAATGAGATTAATACGAGGTAGCAGGGTCTCAAACTGTATGTGCCAAGAAGGGAAGTTGCCAGAGTTTAATTTTATTGGCAGTTGAGTTGTGGCACTAATCTGAATGACATCTAGTGGCAATGTGATTCTGATTGATTCAGGATTGTTTGATGAGATTGTGATTGACATATTTATCTCACCTATTAAGCAGCAGCTATGATATCATGTAGAAACAAGATACAAAATAAATAAAGAGGCCACAATGTTATTTTATTCAATCAATATATTATATAGTTCTTTAAGATGCTGAGATGTCATCTATGTTTAAGGAAATCCTAGTTTAAAGTTTGAAATACAAACATTATTTTAGAAAAACTTTATCCTAATCTTACAGGTGTTATATATGAGGTTATGTTTAAATTATAAAAAATCTTATCTAACTTGCTAAGTTAGCTTGAAAGAGTTGGGATAGTTTGTTGTTTAAAGGACTTCTTATAGTCTGTCTTAATACTATTCCCCATTATGCGTAGACGACAACGACTTTATCATGTAACATGAATTTCACTTGTAGGGCTACCAAATCTATCACAAAGATATTTTATTTATAAATTTATAAATTTTTATTCATTTAATATCATAAACAAATTTCTACACTTATCCAAAAATCAATTAATTAAAATATTTAAATAAATATATAAAATAATATATATTAAAATTTTAAATGTTAGATATTATTAAAAATATATAAAAATAATTTATTAATAGACTCTTACATCCTTGCCCTTAATAGTTATTTTTATTCTCAATATAACATTAAGGTTGCTTTAACATTCAAATACATACTATATTACTAATTTTAATTTTATTACTACAGTACTTAATCTTACCGTTAGGGTAACTAATCTACTACTTTTATTTTCAATCTCATTAAAACTAATCTCACAACTAATTCAAATATAGCCATAATTGCTTTCATTGTTTATTACTAGAAAAATGTTAAACCAATGATGGCAAAAGATTTTTTTTCTTCTTTTTTTGCCACTATTACACAAATCTTATGCCCCCTCCCACTTTAACTTAGAAATATAAATAGACATTTACAAGACAATGCATTGGTGGAAAGATGATGTCCTTGGCTCAATTAGGGTATTAATTTGGCTCGACTCAATTTAAATTATTGATTTTTAACCTTTTTTAATTTGATACACTACAAAATCAACAAATTTTGGACATGGAATTTAAATTTGAACTTTCATAGGCAATTAAATGATAACATCATAAAACTTTCCTTTAATAAAGTTCAAAACGTTGTAATAAAGGAACTGGAGTGAAGAAAGTGAAGGTAGATGATGAGATTAGGATTAAAGATTTGTTAGATGTTAACTTTTAAAAGTAATTACATAAATTAACTAGACTAAATCTTGAATTCTGTAAAAGAATTTTCCCTTTTTTTTATTAAGGATTCAGTTAATAGGTGCCTATAGACATAAGTTAAAAGTGACTTGTTATTATTTTATTTTATTTTTGCATTAGTGTATAGCTTTGTTAAAATTTCAAGAAAAATAATTTATTAATTGTATTTTTTCTTTAAATGTTGTTTTAATTGATGTTTTCCACTTATTATATTACTAAGTAATTATAGGATATGGCATTTGGTTGATTTCTAGTTCTCTACCATATAGTCTTATATCTATATTTGCTTTTTGTAAAATAGAGAAGATATAGCTTAAATTGGAAGGAATTTATATACAAGAAAAAGCATGAAATCTGTTTTTGGTAGCTTTCTTTTTCTTTTTCTTCTCCTACTTGTCATGGTAATGTGTAAACTCTTCTTAATAATCATTCATTTCATAAGCCAAAAAAAATCTTTTAATCTGATTTGAGCTTAAGTGGTACAGTGATAATGGTTGCTGGACTTTATGTGGCCCACATAATAATTAAATAGACCAAGATTAATATTTAATTAATATTAAGGTAATATTATCTAGCAAATCCTATTAAGATTAACTACTCTAGTGGTAAGAGTCTACTTTAGTAACTAATTAGAATACAGACTACTTGATGGTAGCTTGCAAGTCTAATTAGTCTTTTAGTCCCTAGTCTAGTCTATATAAATTGCCTGTGCACCATCATAAGGTAATTATCAAGAAATAAGGAAATAGACTATAAAGCTTATACGAGATGTTCGTCTTCATGTACTGGGAGCAAGGTCACGTTCTTGATCAACAATGGCTAGAAGTATGTTTCTTAATTTAAATATTACATGTGGCATCAGAGCTAGGCTTTCTAGCATTGTTCTTTAGATCATCTAATGAGATTCATTAAAAATGAATTTTTTTCATGCATATATTGTTTATGCACAAACGATAAAATAATTCATATTAAATATAAACGAGTTATAATAAATATAGTAAAAACATGAAATTGAATTTTCAAGATACTATGATTAATCTCGTAATTTGCATTTATGTATCGAAATATATTTTACGCATGTATATAAATTTATTTGTATATTATGTGTATTAAAATTTCATAAAATTCTTGATTAATTCATGAAAAACCAAGATTGATGAACGATTTGGATAGTTTAATCATCTATATATGTTATTAAGCCTTAAGATTAAAGAAAAGATGATTAAAAAAGGAAAAAAATTATGGTATTTTGAAACAGGTCTAATATTATTTCATAGAATTCAAGTAATCTTGAATGTTTGATGACGATTTTTATGTTTTTTTATCAAAATTGATGCATAGGTCATGTAAATCTCGCATAAAATCATGTTTTTAGGTCTTTGATTACATGAATTATGGATTAAAAACACAAAAATATGGGCAAAAATAAGAAACAGATTGAACGGGTCAGAAAAACCCAGTCAGGTCAAACGCGACCTGGTTGGAGGAAGAAGAAAGGTTAGCACTTTTGTTGTAGTCAAATCGTAAGTGCCTTGGCATATGTGGCTCCATTTCAGGGTCTTTTCAGCCCTAATTTTTTCCAAATCCAATTTTTAAATATTTTTTATTTTTTCATAATTTTTATAGAATTTTTAAAGTACATAGGATATTTATTATTCAAGATTTGTTTTTAATTAAATCATAAATATGTTTTTAAGTAAATATTCTGTGATTTTATTTCATGATAAAATATTTTGATATATTGAGAATATGATAATAATATGTACTCTCCCTGTAGAACATTCAAAAATTCGTACTCTCAACCTAAGCTTAAGTGCATGTATATATGATAAAGTTTGTTGTTGGTACTAAAATGTAAATGTCCACATCTATATGTTATGAAATAAATATATTCTGATATTGTGTATATTTTTATGTGACTTAAAAAGCATGTCATATATTACGTCATGAGTTTTTAAATTAGCTATAGTATGACAATTAAAATTTTTGTTGTAGTATGTAAATTTTTACTACATAAAGAATCAATGTCATTATTAAGGATCTAAATAACTAGTTTAGTATTAGCCAAAGCATTTTAAGTTATATGATTTAGATAAGTTGGTAGTTATTTAAAATAAAGAAATTTTCTTTAAATAACTACATACGATAAATATCAGTAAAGTTTTATGCCATGAATTTATTTGGTATATATTTGAGTTAGTAAATTATGTATGCAATTATTTATGGTGCACATATATTATGTCATTATAAAGAATCTAAATCAATTGCTTAGGAATAGTCATAGCATCTTAAGTTGATTGATTTAATTAAATTAGTAGTTATTTAAAATAAAGTTGTTTTTAAATAATAACATACAAAGGATGACATTAATATATAATTATTTATGCTTTAATTATCAATAAGTTAACATGATTTAATATTATATTCCGCTGCAATTATTAATATGCAATAAAAAATTTTGCATGTATTAAAAATGTCATTATTAAAGTTCTAAATTGCTTGCCAAAAAGTAGCCATAGCATCTTAAGTTGGTTGATTTAGATGACAAACGGTAGTTATTTAAAATAAGGTTTCCTTTAAAAAACTATAAAAGAAAATAACATCGATAAAATATTATTTGTCATATGCAACAAGTTTTATACATACATGTCGGATGTTATTATTAAGTTCTAAATCATTAACTTAAGAGTAGCCACAATATCTTTAGTTAATTGATTTAGATAAAATAGTAGGTTTTAAAACTACGTAAAGAAATATGATATCCATAAAGTGTTAGACTATGAAATTAGTTATTTAGCCCCACTGGGAAATAATTAATTTTGTAGAATGGTTAAAGGATAAAACAATATAACATTAAAGTTAAATTTTCCTAGGTCCACAAGTATGTATTATTTAATTTTTGGTATCTTAAAGTTATTGTTTTATAATTAAAGTTATATAAATTCATATGCATGATACATCTCTTCCAAGAGGAAAGTTTGGATTTACATTTAAATAGAAAGTATTTTATTCAATTAAATTATTCCTTGTATTTTGCAGCAATTTCTACTATTATGATTAATAAAGCTGCTAGAATTAAATGCTATCTGGTGATGACGAAGAAGTTAATTAAGCTATTTTGGGTATAAGGACCTTGACTTAGCATTTCGGGTGGATAACTTGTCCTCGATGAATAAAGTGTACAAAAGAAAAAAAATAGATTTTGATGTATGTTAGCTATATTAGCTTTGAATTAATCAGTAGTTTTGATATAACTAAAACTTAAGCTTAATTAGCTTGTGTTTAAATATTTTCAAGATTAGTATTTTTCTTGATGA
>JAQSVH010194343.1:0-17170 GCA_029448705.1 Adansonia digitata | reverse complement strand
TTGGCCCATGCAGGTCTCGAACCTGCGACCTTCGCGTTATTAGCACGACGCTCTAACCAACTGAGCTAATAGGCCATGGCCGGCATTCGGTTTTAAATATCTTTATCTCAATCCATCTATCAATAAGTAATTAATTTTTCGTAATCTGGCGCTTACAAATCAGATCTATGAAAGAGGCCAACGGAAAATTTCTTACAAAATTAACAAAAGTTATAAAATGGTTTTTATGACAATTTCTCAAATTAACAAAAGTTGTAAAATGTTTTTTTTATGACTAAAACAAGGTATTATCCGTTTTTGATAAAAAAAAATTTTAATTTTATTCAAACGTCAAACAAATTCAAAATATTGTATATCATAGCATATTCTCACAAGTTTTTAACGTTGGATTGGTAGACACAGTATGTAAAGAGTATTTTACTACAAACTTTTACCATCTAATGTAGCTTTTTTTTTTGACAAAAGTTACTGAAATTTAAAAATAAAAAAAAGTTACATATGTTGAAATTAAATCTAAACTTTTTATAACTGTATAAATAAATTAAATTGAACGGTAAGGGTATCTAAATGAAGTTCTTTGAGGCAGCCAAAAGCCATTGTTGTGCAAGTAGAATTATGAAAAAAAAAAAATTCCTGTGCCCTAACTTTGTTATGCGAAGGCCAAAAAATTGGCAAGCCCTAACTTTGTTGACCATCTCATCAAGCCAAGAAATGATGGGTGAGATCAAGGGGGAAAACCCACTCAAAGACATTCATTAGTATGATTTTCTCATGATTCACGAGGTAAGGATGGCGATGGATAACATAAATTCAGATATTTGTGATTATTCATTTTTTGTGAATTTTGATATTATAAATTTAAATGGATATGAATTTGGATAGTATACTTATTATTCATAGTAGATTTATAATGGATGCAGATATGAACCTTTAGATATCAATTTTATAAATCTGCATTGCTTTTATGGATAATGGATATGGATATATGATTTCGTATCCGAATCTACATTACTTCTATGGTAATGGATTTAGATAATTGAATCTGCTATCCGTTTATTATAAAAAGTTAAAAATTATGCTCTTGAACAAAAAATCAAACCTTGAATACTAAGTTTTCTACTTATTAAATTTGAAATTTTAGTAAATTTAGATATTCAACAAATGATATTATTTAATTCAAATTTAAATAGTAATGTATGGATTTAATACGGGTGATAAATGAATTCAGATTTCATTAAAACACTTATACAAATTCGAATTTCAATATTATAAACAAAATACAAATATTTAATTTATTGTCATCCCTCGAACTAACCTCAAAAGAATCATTATCTTAGTGGTTGATGCAGAGCCAATGTGGCCTAAAGAGCTTGCACATAATTGGAGCTCCGCCATTTGACTTACCAGAACTGTGCCAAATGGCTCAAAGGAGTCTAATGTCATGACATGGCAATTTAAAAACAAATTAATGACTTTCTCTTAAAAGAAATTCAGATCTTTCTTTATATATATATATATGTATATGGCTATTTTCGGTTAATGACATATGACACAGGTACCTTGGCCCAAGTATTCTAGCAGAAGTGTTTTGGAATAGGTACTTTGACACAGGTACCTTGGCACAAGTACTCTAGCAGAAGTACTTTGGTATAAGTATTTTGGCACAAATACTTTGGTACGACGCTCTTTGGCAGTAGTATTATCTAACACGGCTGATTCTACACAGTAATGACCGTGGAGTTGACCTTGGAAGGTTGGTAGGATTCTTGGGTTTTCTCCATGTTTGGGATATCTTGGAGAGTATGGCTTGGAGATTCAGATATGAAAATTGTTAAGAAGTGTTGTTCTTAACCTTTCTCTGGAATACAAGTGCTATTTTTTTTATTGCACAAGCAGTACATTCTTAAGCGTGTTGTCATATAACCAATATCCACTCTATGTTACCGAAACATCCCTTAAGGAATAACATCCCATAACTACCATATCAATCCACTACTCTTGTAACTTCCACCTCAACCCACTACTCTTATAACTTCCCTCGGAGAGGCTATAAATAGGAATTCTAAAGTTACATGAAGGGGGGAATTTTTGGTTTTTTTTTTTGGCATCTTCCAAAGTTACTTTAAAGAATTCTTTATCAAATTTCCTAAAACCACCATAACCTTCACCATCTCTACCACCTTCATTATTATTGCCTACCACCATACTTGTCTTCTAGGGACTACTCCAGTCTTCCTCTCTGCCATCTCTTTATTGCATTCTATTTTACTGGTTTTCAACGTTTCCCCATCCATTCAAAAAGAACACCATTACATTTTGGCGACTCCATTAGGGAAGAGCGATTGCATTATGTAAAACTTTCCTGACTTTGCTTCATTGAAAATATCGAAGACTCTACCGTAAACCAAAATGTAGCAGTCCCATCCTACATCCAGGATCTGATGAAGATGATGAAAGCCAATGAAAAAAGTATGCAAATGCTTGAAAAGAATAATAGAAAGATGGTGGAGACAATTTCCCACTTTACATCCTCCTCCAACATTACTACCCCACATATCTAGCTTGTTAATAATGAAAATAGAAACAACTCTTGTGGAGTCACTCCCATCACAAATGGTAACTGAGAAAACACATATCATGCCTCTAACCTTGTACTCCCTTGACCTCTTGGCCTAAACAACATTACTATCCATACCCTAAACACCAACACCCAAACTACTTCTGCTGGAAAATTGAGCCCAAGCTGGAATTTCCATATTAATGTCACAGACCACTGAGACTCAAACCTTTGTTATGAAAGAAGAGCTTGAGAGGTTGCTTGATCAAAAAACAAAAGCCTTAGTTTTTCTGAGTTTGATTTTAAGCTTGCATACCCTGCTAGGGTAGCTGCTAAACCATACCCAAAAGACTACATTAGTCCTAAGTTTAAGCAATTTAATGGAGTCTGGTGATGCCTGTGAGTATGTGATGAAGTTTATGGAGACATTAAGGGTTGCTGGACTGGATGATGATTTAAAGCTAAAAGAATTTTAGTCACTAACAGAGAAGGTGTATACCTAGTATGTCAACCTTGCTCCTGGTTCCGTGGAGTTATGGAGCCAAATGTGTAGAATGTTTAGTGAAAAATTCTTTTCTACATAGGAGAAGGTCATATTGATTGATTTAGGGAGAAAGCATCAAAAATTGAGGGAAGATCTTATGGATTTCATCCAACACTTTAGGGAAAGAATGTTGGACATCTAAAACTCACATGATGAGAAAGAATTAGTAAAGGTGTGCATACAAGGGATGTTTAATGAATATAGGGTGCATTTGGTGAACTTGCCCCTACCAACCTTTGCTACGTTTGTGGAAGCTACTAGAAGAACCAATAATACTGTAACGAGACAAAAGAGAAGTAATAGGTTCTTAAGAAGAAGTACTCCTACAGTTAATGCCATCTAAGGAAGAGCTATAAGGGAAAAAATAGGTTCATTATGGCCTAACATACGTCCTACGAGGGATGACCTTAGAAAGAGGTAAGATAATGGGATTGACTTACCACCTTCATTCCCGATCCTAGTAGATAGAGTGAAAGCTCTTTTTCAAGAATGGTTCAGGGATGGTAACATCAATATGCCTTATAGGCCAAGACCCCCAAGGAAAAACTTAACCCAAGGTATTATGATTTCTATAGAACGGTAGGTCATCCAACTACAGAGTGTAGAAATCTTCGTAAAATATTTCACCAGAGAGTCTAGGCTAGGGAGATTATCATTGGGAATGGCAGGGTTTAGAACAATCCTCTAGCAGCTCATCAGAATGTAAGAGCGTATCTGAATACTATTAGTCATGCACAAAATGATAACTCCACTCCTCCGAATGCTCAGTTTGAAGATGTATAGGCAGTTGAAATGGTTACTTCTTCTATTGCAAACTCCCTCAAGAAAACACTGAATTTCAGGCATTTCTTTAATCAGTTAAGGTTTTTGGAGGAATCTAGAAGGGAAGTAGCTTTGTCACTAGTAAATATTGCTAGTGGACAATATGGATAGTGTAATTTAGTAAGAAAGCTTATGGGGAAAATGTCTTCTAGATATGAAAATGTAATAGTATTTACAGAGGCAAACATGTGTATGCCATACCCCTACCATAATAAGCCTCTTTATGTGGAGAGTAGCATAAATTGCTATCCTATTAAATGAACATTTATTGATGATGGGTCATCTGTGAATCTTATGCCTTTGTTTACCTTGAAGGTAGTGAGGATAGATGTCAAAAGCTTGTGGCATCCCATGACCATTACTTTGTTTGACAGCAAAGAGATTAAAACTTTAAGCCAGGTAACAGTGAATTTTAAAATGAGGCCTGTTCAAGATCAAACTTGTTTGCATGTAATTAATGCAGATGTGGCCTATCATGTCCTCATAGGGAGGAAGTTTCTACACACTCATAACATGATTCCCTCTTCACGTCATCAATGTATCAAGGGTTATTGAAAGGGAAAAAAGTTTTTATTCCTGCCACTAAGGCACTTTTGAACGGAATAAGGTGAGCTATATAAAGTTTTCTTTCTTTGAGGACATAGTAGAAGAGGGACAGACTACTATTACTAGATCTATTGGGGGTTCATTTCCAAAGTGGGAAGAGTATATAAGGAAGAAAGATGAAAAAGGGAAGAAAAAGAAAAAGCACCGAGGAGGAAAAATAAAGCATAAGAATGCAAGTGCAAGCAAGGAAGTGAAAGAAAGAGTACAAGATACAGGAGTGAGCTTATACACACGTGAGGATTGAAAGACGGTGTATTACTTATGATGGGACATAAAGTCAGGAGAAGAACCTTCTTCTAACTCCATACCGTGGGAATCACCTGATCAACGGCCGTCTTGTTCCCAACTGCAAGCTATATATGGGAAGATGCAAGAGGTAGTGCAAGCACCAGAACAGTTGCAAGATCAGCCAATGCCTCAAGGTGATGAGTTAGAAGATATCAATATGGCAAGGGAAGGAGAATTAGTAAAACTTTTTTTCATAAGCAAGAATCTTTCAAAGGAATAGAAGACTTTATTAGTTCAGCTTCTACATGAGTGTCGCACCGTACCCTAGGGTGGATCCTAGCGAATCTATGGCTGTGTACGACTTAAAATATTTTCTTGACTTGGAAATGTCTTCTTGAATGAGACTATTTTTTGGCGATGTGATGAGAAGGAGAAAGTACATATTCTTGACTTATCACACAGTGAAGGGGACCATAAGATGAATCACTCATCTTATTGGTCTCGTATGACCATCACGAAATGGTCAACGCTTAGAGTCACCACTGATCATTTTGGGCTAGGCATGATCGGATGCCTATCGAAACCTATGTTTTGAGTAACGAAACTTAAAACATTATTCCTGTGGTCTATGTAATACAAAGATTCGTTGTTTGGGTTTGAGAGTTAGTTACGCATGATGAGGTACAAACCTCTTCGCGACACCCAAAATCGATACCTTACTAGCTATGTCTTATCTCGGTTTTAACTTTTGCAGATCTTAACTTGTCATTATTTCGATATAACCTCTTTTAATGCATGAATCTTGTAGAAAAAGAAATCCAGGTTTGATGAAAAAAATTTAATCTCATATACGGCCCAGAGAGATGGGGAATATAGAGATTTTCGTTAAAAATGATCTCTGGATTTTACTTTGAAAATGGAATGTTCCACCTTGGGCACTAGAGAGATAACAACGCAGAACATTACCATTAATTTTATTCAGAAACATTTTGAAAACATGAATGCAAATAATCATCATAAAGAAATCATGTTAGTAAGACAATAAATGAAATAACATAATCTGAATCATTCAATGCAATGATAAAGAAAATGGGTGGACTATTGGAATTCATCTCACTATTGGTATCGATTATCTAGGAATAACTGAATCAATAATTTTTGAGATGCATCTGGGTTTCTTGATTAAATAAGGTTTGTTTGACATGTTTATAGAAGTCCAAAAAAGAGAGAAAAAATAAGATTAATTATAGTTGAAAGACAAGGTTGAAGTATCCCTTTAGAAAAGTAGGGTTGGAGTATCCCCATGAATGACAAATAATTTTGACAAAGAAAGATTTTTGGATCGTGACAATTTTAAAGAATGGGGTTGGAGTATCCCATCAGAAGATCGGGGTGCTAGCATCCCCGTGGATGACAAATCATTTTGACAAAGGAAGATTTTTCAGTCTCAACAATTTGGAAAAGTGAGGTTGGAGTATTCCTTCAAAA
Source organism: Adansonia digitata (assembly GCA_029448705.1). Classification (NCBI taxonomy): domain Eukaryota; kingdom Viridiplantae; phylum Streptophyta; class Magnoliopsida; order Malvales; family Malvaceae; genus Adansonia; species Adansonia digitata. Next base: position 10,925 of record JAQSVH010194343.1, on the reverse strand, counting down.
AGTTAGGGTTGGAGTATCCCCAAAAGTGACATGTCTGGCACTCTTTAGAAAAATTGAGTTGGAAAACGTAAATTGACAAAACTTTGTGATTTAGAAGACAAGTGAGCATTTTGATGACTTTTGGCCAAAGAAATTATTGTGAACGAGGATGGTAAAGATGTAAAGTATGCTTGTGCCTTGATATGAGCTTGTGGGAGGTCAAAGCATGTTCTCAAGGCTGATCAGGTTGCTATGGTGACATTCGAATGTCTCGAAATGAAGCTCAGGGAAACAACTTAATTTTGACCAAAATCGATGATAAGGGATAGCATCACACTATCTTGCTTCCCGAATTTATTCTAAATTGGTTTGAAGGATTTAGAAGGTGAACAAGACCGTTAAAAAGGTAACTCGATGAGGGTCATCCTAAAAATATTCCCACTACCCTAAAAAGTCACTTTCTGGGGGAATAAATTTTCAAGTTCGGATTGATAGTACTGTTGGCAGAGTATATGAGGGACAATATGTGTCAAATTTTGAAAAATCACCCCGGACTCATTTGGTATCAAAAAATTGCAAGTGATACCTTTTTGAAAAGGGAATTTCATGAATCTTTTAGAAAAAAATGTTTGAAAAATTTGAAAAAATCATTTAATGGATCTGAACAGCCCAAACAGAATGCATGCTTGGATTCTAGATCTTCTAGATAGTTTAGATTTGAAAAATCATAACTCTTTCATCTGGAATGACCCAGGGGTGAATAAGACATCGTTTTAAAGATAATTCAACACACTTTGAGAAGAAAATATCAGAAAATTCATGAAAAATTGTTTAGGATTTTAAAATGATTTTTTAATTTGTAACAACCGTACTGCCAATAGGGGACAAAGCAAAATAGGGGATATCTCTTTTTTTTTATATATCTATGGGTCCAAACTCGAGTCATCGACACTCGAATGTCTATGACTGAACGAAGAGAGTGGCATGAGCATCACAAGCTCATTTGCACAGCCCCAGAGTAGTTTGGGATGATGAAACAGCCCGTTGATCATACCACTCAAGGTTTTGACTCAAAAACACAAACATTTCGGGGATAAGTGTAAAGCCATTTTTGTTGGAAAATCAAAAGATTTGAGCTTGTTTAACCAAGATTCCAGATCTGAAAAAATTAATTTTCCCCAAGATATTTTTGCTAGCTTTATGGAAAATGCTAAGTCCATGCTAATCCTCATTAGTTGAGGTTAACATGCTTGGCTTGGGGGGGTTTCAAAAATCAGTCTTTCATAGACATCAAACATGCATTTTGACAACAAACATATAAGGGGATAGCACATAACATGAATGGGGATGCTAATTTTACTAATGGCCTAGACAAAAAAGTATTATGCACTTTGACAAGAAAATGTTATGGATACCGAAAATGACAATGATTCATGCAAGTCAATGTGTAAATATGCTTGAAATATGTTAGGCTAGTGATTCATACATGGATTAAGGATAACAAGATGCATAGACATGGCATAAAATACATGAGCAAGAGATATCGAACTAATAAGGATGAAATGAGGTATTTTGCACATCAAAGGGGCATTAAGGCATCCAAATCCTAAACTACCACAACCAAAAGCCACTATAATGCATGATAATCCTAAGAGGGTGATGGAAACATGGAGAGCTCACTAAAATAATGAAAATGCTGAAAAATAGAAAATGTAAGTGATAGAGTAGGAAGTTATATCAACAAAACTTTAACTTTGGCCAACTTTGGCCAAATAGTTGGAGCAATAGAGATTGCTTGAATTTTACTCTTTTCCTTGTTGTAAATAAGCAAAAAAAGAGAGAAATAATGAGGTTTTGGTTCTAGTATGGATGAGGGTGATTTTTAGAATGTGTAGAGGTTAAGAGTGAGTGTTTTGGGGCTATTTTTGGCTGGTGGGTGAAGAGCCATGGGATTTGGCTTTTTGATGTGTGAATGTGTTTTTGAAAGCTAAAACAAGCTGGAATCTAACTTTTTTTAGCTGAGATAGAAGTGGTCTATTTATACCAGCATTTTGGAGCTAATTTAGAGGTGTTTTTGGTCATTTCTCAAGGGGACAAAGTGGTGTCAGCTTGGTGGCTGTAGGGAGCAACTTGTTGCAAATGTCATGTGCATAAGGTGGCTGATTTAAATGCTGAAATGATTTTCTAGCAAATAGGGTAGCTGATGGTGATATTGGTTAACAAGCTAGGGAGTAGGGTGATAATGTGATGTTAACCTTTTTTGATCCAATTTAGACTTAAAAAAAATGTTATAATTAATTCAAAAGTCTAAATTCCTAATCTGATATGTGTTTTAATCTTTTCTGATGCAAAAAATGAGTTAAAATCGAGTTTTGGATCAATGGTGGACGAGTCAACAATGCCTGAACCCTGAAAATGGCCTGCATGTATTGATATATTGCATACTGTATTGATACATTTGGTCTAAAAACCTTGATAGTATTGATACATTCCTTTACAGAATGCATGTTTTGGTCCTAAAATGGCCTAGTATCGATACATGAGGTCCTGTATCAATACAGAGGCTTATGTATCGATACATCTATATGTTGTATCGATACAAATAGAGACATTTCAAATTTTTGGCACGTTGGAGCATTGTATCAATACATGAAAACCATGTATTGATACATTTAAGTAAAATTATGAATTTTTTCATATCTTTTGTCCACGGATACCTTGAACTACGTCATTTGATGCCACATCTTTGCGTTTACCTTTGATATGATCCCTAGGCCTTTTTGATGTCCTCAAAATACTTTTTCATCAGTGACATCATCACCCCCTCTCATATCCATACTCTAGATTTCTACAAACTAGCCTGGATAAAATAAGGTGTCTACAATGAGTATAGAGATGTCTTTGCTTGGAGTTATGAAGAAATGCCAGGGTTGGATGAGAGCCTTATTACTCATGAATTACATATCTCTCCTAGAAGTAAACCTGTTAAGTAACAAGCCAGAGTGTTTTGGTATGAAATGGAGACTCAAGTCAAAGAAGAGATAAATAAGTTGCTTAAGGTAGGTTTTATCAAACCTATACATCATCGTACTTGGCTAGCAAATGTTGTACCTGTAAAGAAAAAAATAGGACAATTAAGGTGTATGTTGATTTTAGGGATTTAAACAACTCGTGTACCAAGGATGATTTTCCTCTCCCAAACATAGACACTCTGGTTGATGCTATCGCTAGTCATGAAATGTTCTCATTTATGGATAGGTTCAATGAATATAATCAAATTAAAATGGCTCTAAACGATGCAGAGAAGATAGCTTTTAGAACTTTATTCGGTAACTTTTATTACACAGTTATGCTATTTGGATTAAAGAATGCAGGGGTAACTTATCAACATACTATCATAGCAATCTTTCATGACATGATGCATGAATGCATGGAAGAGTATACGGATGACATTATGGTAAAGTCCAAGAACACCTTCCAATCACTTAGAAGATTTAAGAAGGGTGTTTGACAGTTGTAGAAAGTACAAACTTCATATGAATCCTTTAAAGTGTGCTTTTGGTGTTACTGTTGAAAAGTTTCTAGGTTTCATGGTGCATAGGAAAGGTATAGATGTTAACCCAACAAAAGTAAAGGCTATCCAATCTATGCCTCCGTCAGCAAATCAAAAGTAACTCAAGAGTCTCTTGGGAAAGGTTTCATACATCAGGAGATTCATTCCAACTTTGGAAGAAATAATCACACATTTCTAAAGCCTGTTGAAAAAGGAAGTGCCTTTTGTGTGATGTGAAAACAACAGAAAGCTTTTGAGAAAATCAAGCAGATCTTGAGCTCGCCAATGATGATGACGATGCCAGTCAAGGGTCAACCAATGATGTTGTACCTTCTAGTTCTAACTCTGTAGGTGCTTTATTGGTACAAGATGTTGATGGACAAGAGCAACCTATGTAATACTTGAGTAGCTACTTGCATGGCAATGAGTTGAATTACCCACCAATAGAGAAATATTGTCTCGCTTTAGTTTTTGCTACTCAAAAACTTCGTCACTATTTCCTAGCTCATAACTCTCCAAGCCAGCTCTATCAGGAAAGATAGCAAAGTGGCTTTTGTTATTAAGCGAGTTTGAGATATCAATTTCTCAACCAAAGGCCGTAAAGTCTCAAACATTATCAGATTTGCTAGCTTATTTTCCATCTCAACATGATGAGGTTCTGCTAGATTCTCTTATTGGCAAATTGCATAAAGAAGTATGCTTTGTGGGTGCAAAAAAAAAAAAAGAATGGAGTCTGTATTTCGATACTCTTTAACTAGTCATGGAAGAGGTGCTGGCATAGTTTTGATGCCTCCTGAGAGCGCAGTCAATTCCTTGATCGAAAGTTCTGAGCTAACCTCTTCTTCTATAAGTAGATATGACATCTCCCAAGATAGTGAGTTAAGTAGAGAATTAAAATCTTTAATTTCAGGTTTAGAGTTAAACTTCTCAAAATTGAGTAGAGAACCAATCTCTTTGGCATTTAAGTTGGATTTTCCTTGCACCAATAATCAAGTGGAGTATGAAGTACTTATTTTGGGGTTGTTCACAATAACTGTTATTGGGATTGATAGCTTGTGCATCTGTAGGGATTCTAATCTCATTATCAAGCAAGCTAATGGTGAGTTTGCTCTGAAGGAGCTTATGCTTGCTTCTTATAGAACTCTTGTGCAAACTCTGTGGAAGAAGTTTCATACTATCATAGGTGAGCTTAGTTCAAGAGCCACAAATAAGTATGCTGATACACTTGCTACCTTAGCTACCAAAATTCATATTCAGGAGGAGAAGCAGAATATTGCCATGTCAATGGTTAGAAAGAATTTACATTGTCCATTTAGTGAGTTACTTCAGCCCCCAAACTATAGTGATGATGGAGATTGGCAAGCACATATTATCAATAAATTACTTGAACCTACTTTCGCCAATATTTTCAAATTTGAAGCATTTTATTTTAATTCATGGGGTACTATATCATAGAGATATTGGTGGAGTGTTACCAAGATGTGTTTCCAAAAATAAGGCAAAAAAAAGGGTGGAAGCAACTCATGAGCAGTGATGTGGGGAGGAAGGTCCACTTTACATTGTCTACTACAAAGAACAAGTTACTTTCGGCCAACCATGGCTAAGGATGCTTTGCAACTATAAAAGTCTTATAAGAAGTGTTCTGAACCACTAGATGTACATGAATGTCATTTTATGGGAAGTGTTGGAGATTGGCGTAGGCCATATATTGAATATCTTTGAAATTGAGTTCTTCCAACTAATCGACAAGATGCTAGACAGCTTAAGTAGAGAGCTCAATCTTTCTTTCTTAATGAGAATGACCTATTTCGATTTTCATTTTTTGGGAAACCTCTAAAGTATCTCTTCAGCTAAAGTGAGCTCATTACTTAATGTAGTACATGGTGGGAGTAGTGGAGAGCATGAAAGGGGCAGGAAATTATATCAGAAGCTTTTAAACTTAGGATATTACTGGCCAGCAATAGAGGCTGATGCTACACACTATGCAAAGAAGTGTTACCCATGCTAGATCTACAGTAATGTCATACATGTTCCAGCAGTAGAACTCCACAGCATTACCACTCCTTGGCCTTTTCACACTTGGGCAATTGATTTGATTGGGCCTATCAATCCTCCTTCTAAAGGGTATATCTGGATATTAGCAGCAACATAATGTTTTACAAAATGGGTAGAGGCTATCCCCTTGAAGAAAGCAATAGGTCCTGTAATAGCCAACTTCATTAAGGAAAATATTATCTACCGTTTTGGAATACCGAAGAAAATTTTGTCAAATAATGGAATGCCTTTCGTTAACAGTAATGTAAGGGAATTATTAGCTTTGTATGATGTAGATCATGTTAAGTCAAGCCCTTATTACCCAAAAGGTAATAGCCAAGCTGAAGTAACTAATAAGATGTTGCTTAAGGTGTTAAGTAGGATGGTACATGAAAGTCCAAAGATGTAGGAAGATACCCTGCCAGTAGCTTTGTGGGCTTACATGGATTCCAAACGTGAACCTATGAAGGCAACACCTTTTTAACTTGTTTATAGAGCAGAAGCAGTACTTCCTATAGAGATACTAGTTCCATCTAGATGCAAAACTTGATAATGATGGCATACGGATGTTAGAATTAGAAGCTCTAGAGGAAAGACGGGACAGAGCAAAGAAGAATCTCATAATGTATCAAAGAAGATTAAGCAGAGCTTATGATAAGCTAGTGAGAAAGAGAAATTTTGAAGAATGTGATCTAGTCCTTCGTGCTGCTAAACACATTAAAAAAAGAACCCCGGCTCCTAAGTTTATTCCAAAATAGGAAGGACCTTAAATTGTACATGAAGTGAATGAGAGTGGTTATTGCAAGTTGATCAATCCGAAGAATGATGCCATTACTGCACCTATTAACTTTCAATATGTCAAGAAATTCTATGTATGAATTCTAAACTCTATCGTTAATTCTTTATGCTTATTTTTGTTAATACAAAATGAAAGTCATGTAGCATTTATCTATGGTTGTTGGTTTACTATTATGCTCATTTATAAAGAAAAGATGAATTTCATGTCAAACATAGCTCTATTGCTTACATTTTTGCTATGTTCTATTGACTTTGTCATAGCATAACTTTTATGCTTACACTGACTATGACATTAATTATAAACTAGCCAAGAGTTTATGCTCAAATTTTTGGCTATAATGTGATAGTTTACCTTTGGCCGCGGCTATAATCACTCATAAATTAGCCTAAGTCATTTATTCAAAAAAAAAGGTTGAATAATTTGCTTTGTTTTAAGTTGAGATCCAATCTCCCTAATGAAAGCAGATAGTTCCTTTTGGCCGCAGTTATAATCGCTCACACATTGGCCTAAGTCATTTATTCAAAAAAAAAAAAAAGTTAAATAATTTGCTTTGTTTTAGGTTGAGATATGTTCTCCTTAATGAAAGTAAATAATTCCATTTGGGGGCAGCTATAATCGATCATATTTTGGCCATTGTCTCTTATTTAAAAAGGTTCAATAATTTACTTTGTGTTAGTGGAGATTCAATCTCACTAATGAAAGTGGATGGTTTCCCTTGGCCACATGTTGAAAGCCTATTTTTAAAGGCTGAATAATTTACTTCATTTAAGGTTGAGATTTAATCTCCCTAATGAAAGTAGATAGTTCCCTTTGGTAGGATGATTTGAAAAAAAAAATTAAAAGAGTGAAAACGTTCACTCAAGTCTATATTGGCTATAAATGAAAATTATTAGCATGTATTACTAAATAAAAAAGTTCTAATACAACTCAATTCAAAAATAATAATAATAATAAAAAATAAATAGAAGATATATTGAAACTAAACAAGTTTATTCTATTATGTTGCCCCATAGGGAAGAGCTAGAACTATAAAGATTACGAATAATGTCTAGTTGGTTATGCAACTCCAACTGCTCATGCTGATATGTCTCTAGCTCTTGCTTAAGTGAGGTAAGCTTCCTATTAACTTCCCCTAGGTGGGTTTCTACTTGGGTCTGATCTACCTGCATGCTAGGAATAGCTTTTGCTTGGACATACAAGAAGTAAGACACTCCAGTCTAAACCTAACGTTAGTGGTGTCATCAATAAGTATCAACATCTCTTGCAATTTTGTTGTAGAAATATTTAATCATGGAGCATCAGCAATTATTAAAGCATTACCCAATTACTCTAATGCACTCAAAACAAATCTTTTGGATTACAGGATGCAAGTACTCCTAAACTCACCCTCTTTTTGATAATTGCCTTTCAAGTACTTTTGGTGTCAAGAGGCAGTGAGAAAACCATGGAAATCCACTTTTGAAGTACCAATAAAAGTAGTGGTTCCAAAATCCTGAGAGAAAGGTGAAACAAAAGTATTTGGTCTAAAAGCACTTACTTCAAAAGAAACGTTTGTTCCAAAAGCATTACCTCCAAAAGTAAAACTACCGCAAAAGTAGCTATTCCAGAAGTTGTTTTGGAAGTCATGCCAAAAGTACTAAAAGCTAGACTGGAACTTTTAGCTCCTAGTATTAGGGAAGAAGAAGTAGGAAGAGCAACTGGTGTAGTACCAAAAACTTCAACATCCCCTATACCATTTTGAGTAGTGTTTTCGGTACGTTGCCTTTCCTGACTCTGAGTAGTCTCTATACAATTTATTACTTGGTGTGGTGAAGAAAGAAGGGTATCCATCTCAGTGATATCAGGAGTATAACATCTATTTTGGGAATCCCTTGATCTAGAAGAAGTCACATCGATTGCTAGCTCAGAATTACTTGATGTGTCAAGGTGCACATCATCATATGGCTCCATACTATTGCAATCATTATCAGTGTCAACCTGTTCCCTTATCTCATTCACTTAAAGATCACTAGCTTCAAAGGTAGTTGATACAGCCTACAAGAAATACAAGTGAAAAAATTATTAAGTGAAAAGTAAAATATATATTTTTTTAAAAAAAAAAAGAAAGAAAGGGGGCAATCTTACTTCTTAAGATGTTTGAGATGAAATACGGCTTCTCTTTTGTCAATGAAGGATTGGTGTTGCATCATTATCTCCATCATCATTATTAACATCATTGTCAACATCTACATCTGTAGAAGTTTTTTGCCTAGGTTTATTAAGCGAATGCAAGGATATGTCTCTAGTTGTAATGTTAAGGGGGTCTAAGTTCACCTTTAAGGTGGGGTAAGAGCCTTGCAAAAGCCTTTCACCTATCTAGGCACACACCCCAATAAGCCATCCAACCGGAAGAATGCATGCCAATTCTATCAAAGGTTGGAACAATTAGACTTTTAACTGGAAGCTCCCTTATGGAGTCTTTAAGGAACTGAGACACAATGTGGTAAATGTCTCATTGAGCTTAGAAGGCGTAGGAGGAACTTCTTGATCATAACCGAACTGATGTGCTACCCAAGACATAGGGTTTATCTTTGCTGATTATGAATCTTTAACAATCCCTAAGCTAGAATTTTCAATCATGCAAGGTAATGTATAACTCTCTATCATAGACAAAAATATATTTTTCATATACTTAGAGAATTAGTTAAGTCATAAAAAAGAGTAGGATTTCCACACCTATTGAGTGGTTTGACATATGGTCTGGGGTTAAATTCATCTGCCATATCCATTACTTTAAGAACACACCTCTTTGGGTGATCGAGCAAGCCATGCCTAGGCTCTGTAGTCACTCCTTTAAACAACTGCTGGGTTAGACATCCCAGATGAGTTATATATATCAGGCTCGGGAGCATAAGAATTGAATCTTTCCCATAAACACAACTGAATGAAAGTAGCATCCACATAAGTCAAGACTCTCTATCATCCGGCTGAGGCTATGGTTTTGGATTGGTACAAGTCCAATTGCTTATACAAGGAACCCAAGTAATAGGGAGTAGGAGGAAAGCTCAATCCCTTAACAATCTTGATAGCTAGAGGAATCAAAAAGGGAGAAATTCCATCATCTGGATAACCTAGAAACACATGTCGAGCCAACCACATAATCAACAATGCTTCCAATTCGAACTCGTGATTTGGATAAGTAGGATCTGTAACTTCATCCTTCTTAGAGTTGTACTTATGATAGAAAAAACTTATCCAATTAGAAAATCTCACAACTTTGGAGCTATTACTTTGACTTTGAAGCAAGTTGCGAAAGAAGTGACAGGTATTTTTCTCTTCGGAAGTAAGCTGGATGAAAGAAATGTCATACATACCATAGCACGGGAGCTTAAGTAGGATATAAACATCATCTAAAGTAAACATGAATTCACCCCAAGTCGTAATCATGGTATGAGACAAAGTACTCTACCTAGCAAGGAGAGCACAATATACATCCAATTTCTTCTTTTTTCTTGCTTGGAGAAGTTTGATGCTAATTCTGACGGCATCAAATACTCTAGCCTCTTTAAGTATAGTAGCATTAGTAGCTTTTGCCAATACTTTGTCTACCTATTCATCCCAACCTTGAACTAGCAAGGTGTTGGCAAGCTTGGTACTCGAAAATGGAAACTGTTCTTACTCAGATCTGAACTTCAGCACAGAATTACTTGGGATGTATACTCTCTCACGTGCTTCAGAGGTAATGTATTGAAACCTATACCCAGCCGGTGTAGGTGGATGTCGACCATATTGCTTTTCATCTATACATTCCTAAAACTGATTAGCCTCACCAGCCTTAATGATTGGATATCCCAACTTTCAAGGATCAAGGGAATTGTGCCATCCTTATTTGCTCTGAGTGTGATCTTTTTAGTGGAAGTCTTGCCAACAAACTGTTTTCTTCTCTTTGGAATTGGACAAGCATCTCTAGAGGGTTGTCCATAACTTGACCTATGCAAGTTCATTGTCTTCACTATGATACGAATAAAAGTTCCTAAAAAAAAAATTTTGAGTAAGTATTTCTTTTACATATATACATTTACATCAATAAAAAAAATATAATTCTTATCTTATATATTAACTTATTTGTTTTCAAAAAAAAAAAATCAAAGTGAGCAACTGCTGCTCACTTCACACACACACACGTATATATATACACATATATGTATATAATTAATTATTTATATATATTAAAAAAATACAAGCAGTGGCTGCTGCAAAAACAAGCAGTTGCTTGCTTCATTATTATGATTATTATTTATTTATTTTCATATTAAAAATTATTCTTTTCTTAAAAAAAACCAACTTAGAAGTAGCGCCTACTACACTGCTTGCTTCTATTCTATATATATGAACATAGATATATATATATATATATATAAAGTAAAAAAAAAGGAAAAGTTACTTTTCTTTGAAAAAAGTTTTGAAAGTTTAGCATTGAAATTTTTTTTTACTATAGAATTGTTGAGATTTGTGAAAAATAAATTAAATAGCTCTTGTATTTATAGATGATGTTTATAGTCTTCTTGTATAATTTAAACT
>JAQSVH010194282.1:4682-17176 GCA_029448705.1 Adansonia digitata | reverse complement strand
TTGTTTTTTATTCGTTAAGTAATGCTCGTAACCATTATCAAATCCTTGAAACACTTAATCTACGAGGAAATCAGCAATCAAAATTTAGAACTATGATGCAAACTTATAGATTTTCCTAGTTCTCTACATTTGCTTGAACATAGCCATGAGTCTTGACTTGCTTATTGTTTATGTTTTATACCTATGCACTTGGGTGCAGTTTGGATTCCAAGAACACTAGTGCTTTCGTATCATATTATTTGAGATTTATGAGTACGCTCGTGCGCATTCAAGAACAACATCCGCATATGTCCGCGCATGCTTGAGAGTGGTGCTAATCCAATCAAGGATTCTTCTCACCCAGGGCATAAGTTCGAGTTTCAACCAAAACACTAGAGTCCAAGGGTTGTCCCACATCAGAAGGGTAGAAGATTATTTATTTTCATTTTACATTTGTAGAGATATTGAAACATCTATCTTTATGGATGGGGTTACGTTCTTAATTGCTTCACAGTGTTTTACTCTATTTTTTTTTAATAATTTTTAATATAATATATATAAAGTATATATAATATTAGTATATATATGATTTTAGTGTATATATCTAATATATATATTAAAAACAGAAAGAATATATAAAATATTTTAAAAGATAAAATAATAATTTTAAAAAGTGATATAGAAGAATAAATATTTACTCAAATCACCTGCATCATCTTACTTCTATTTTTCTTCAAAAAAAATTATAACTTTTAGATGCAGAATTCATAAAATAAATTAGATTTTGTTATCCCATCCATCCATACCAAGAAGGGAGACTTCCGGGGGCCTCAACAATGCTTGATTGCCCAGGCACATTCTAGAAGGCCAAGAGACATCCTGACCAAAACGGTCCTAGAATCATTTTACTTCTAAATTATGAACCTTCTAGAACTAGTGTATTGTCCACACATTTGGCCTTTTCTTAGCAATTGCTTATAAATAGTGGTCACCCCACCTCTTATCTGTAAGAGTGATATTAATTTTGAAAAAATTTAAATATGAGATATTTTAGAGTTTTAAAAATTAAATCAAAAATTATATAAAAATGAACTTACCCAAATTGAATTTTATCAGTTAGGATTAGTTCAATTCATCGGTTTTTTTAAATTTTAAAAAATATATTTTTTATAGTATTTTTTTTAGTTTTTACACTAATTTAAAGTTAAAATATTTATCTTTATATTATAAAAATTAAAAACTAATTAAAAATTGAATAACATAGAATTTAGCTCGATTCAAATAATTGCAGTTTTATAATTTATAAACTGAAAATCAAATCAAATATATATGTTTAATATCTGAATCGAAATTGAGCAGAATGTAATAAAATCAGAACCGAAATCAAATTGAATACTTCGGTTCTAATCGATTTTCAATTTGTTTTTCACTCAACCCTATTCATTTGCACATGAGAATTCAACAATAAAATAGATCAAACATTAAAGGTTTTACAGTAAGACACAACTCTTTTTTAACTGCTTATATGCTGACTTAAGATGTTGTTCGGTTTAACCACTACCATGACACTTGCATTAGGCAATGAAAATCAAGTCAAATGACTTTTGATTAAATTAATCACGTTAATCAATTTATATCTCATTTATTTTAAGATTTATGCAATAAATAATGTCACCATAAAAATAAAAAAAAATTGATAGTGATAATATAGACATACATATGTGTATATTTATATATAAAATGAAATACCTATGTATTTGAGTAAATTATTTTTTTACCAATTCTTACTAAATTTATATGTGTTTAAGATTAATTACATTTTTACCAATTCTTTCTCCTCTCTGGGCTTAGGATCCATGAGAAGGGAAAAATTTACATTTCAAAGTATTTAAGTATTTAATATTTAATTTGGAATTTTCATCAACATGTTGTCATTGCAAGTATTATTTTACTAGTACTTAAATTTTAATTTATCAAATTAAAAAAAATATTGGTCTTAGTTTTTAAAGAAAACCATTTGCCTATTTTGATTTAATATCACTGTTTATAAATATATTTATATATATGTATAATATAAATTATAATATATTACAAGTTGAATATTAGAGTTTATTAAATAAATTATTTTAAATATTAATATAATAATATATCATATTTTTAATAATAAATTAATTTTATATCATTTTTTTGCTTAAAAAACATTGATATTATTGTACAAATATAATTAAAAAAATCATATTACCCGAAAGCTTATTTAAAAGTAATAATTTACCTTTGGATTTCAACGTTTAAATTAAGCAATGATTGCATATAATATTAAAAAAATAACATACAACCTATCAAAAGACAAATTCAAAAGAGCTCGAACCCATTATAACCTAAACCCAACATACTCGAACCTAAAAATAATAGATCCAAAAGGACTTTAACTTAATATAACTCAAACCCACTATGCCCTAATCGAACTTTCTCGATTGCCCTTTGTTAGTTGTTATTACTCAATTATTTGTTTAAATGGTATAGTTTAACTAAAACTAAATTTTTTTAAGAAAACATAATTAAAAACTATTTGATATATAATGTATATTTAAATAATTTACTATTTGAATAATAATTATTAGTAATAACGAACAACATAGATAAAATTATTATTTTATCATTTATATTATTAAATTTTAATTTTTGATTAAAAATTAAAATATATTATGATAAAATTGATTTATTTAATAAAAAATTATTCAACTATAATTTAATTATTCTTATTTTTTACTATTGAATTCAAGTTATTGCAAATTTATAATCAAATAAAATTCAAGTTTAAATTATTTTTAGTTTAGAATTTTTCGTTTTCAAGCCATTTCAGGTTTTCTCAATTTTGGATTTTTTTATTTTTTATAAAATCAGATTTATCAAATTCAAGTTCAAATTTTTTGAGCAGATTTTCAGATTCTAATTGATTTTACCACATCTAATTACCAAAACCTGAGTTGTCCTAGCAAAACAAAACAAAACAAAACAAACTAGCAAATCTATATGTGGACTTTCCCGTTTCCACCAGTGAAAAAAGAAGAGACTTCGGCACTTACGAAAGTGCCAACAATTCCTGTTAGGGAATTAGTGCTTTTACCCAAGAAGGATTGCCATGGAATGGAACAATCTACAAACAAAAACCGTGAAGGGATATCATCCGCTAAAAGTCAACTGCATTCAAATCATTGGAGAATGCCCACATACAGAAGGATCAGTTTGGCCCTAACCTGTTCCTAATCAGAATTCAAGTTTGTACATGATTCTGCAGAACTCTTTCGGACCCAAAGCTCCATCGCCCATGTCTCATAAAGAACAGATGGAACCTGACTGTGATTACAAATTTTCAGGTTGATGAGTCCATATAATGCCCTGTTTTTCGTCTATGCCGGCTAAAATCCGAGACAAACCTGAAAGAAAGGTTGCAGCCTTCAACCCTGCACTCATATGGTCGTTCTCCAGTGTGCACCCGTTTATGCTCAGTCCTAGCCCATGGCCACTTGAACGACATGGAACAACCTTTCCATGGGCACTTGAGGGGCCTGTCATCCTCGTGGACTCGTTGATGATGGGCTGCATATTTGTGGGAGTGGAACTCCTTTCCACAGCCCTCGTATGGGCATTGATTGCGTTTGTGCAACCTCAACTCTTCCTTTGTCTCAAAACTCATATGGCAGCCTTCCAGCTCACACCTATGAGACCCCTTTTTAGTTGTTTTCTTTCTCTGGTAGTCAATTAAAGGTTTCCTCCTCTCTTTTGTTGCCAGCACCTCATGGGATGTTTTGCCTATGCTAACGCCGCTTGTTGCATCTTTCTCAGCCCTTGGCCTCAATCCTTCACAAGGACTTCTGATAAAGCCATTGTTACCAACCTTTTCAGGTGTTTCTTCCGGTTCTCTCTTTCTCTTTCTCGTTCTTTGATTAATAGCAGTTGACCCGCAATTTGCCATGGCAGACTCGAGATCTTTATTCTCTAGCGATGGACAAACTTCCCCAGAATCTTTCCCATTCAAGGCAGCACAACTCGCTCTATGAGTTTCAGAGCACTTTTGGATCAGGATAGTAGTCTGATTTATACGAGTAACACAAGAAACAGATTCTTCCTCATTTTTTTCATTTCGAACCAGGTCATTTTCATGTCTGTCATCATCTGCAGTTGCATCAGCACAAGACTTCTTTTGAGAGCTGCTCTCATTTTCAACCTCGGAGCAAGCTTCCATCACAATAGGAGTAGGCTGCTTTTCTTCGATTGGCAAATGGGAAACTTCATCCCCACTGATTGCTTTTGTAGCTTCGATTTCTTGCAACGCTTCGACATCTAAGGTCACATCAGCATGCGGGTTTTCTTTGGCACAAGGATTTTCAGAAATTAAAGAATATTCTTCCACTGATAGACTAGAAGGTTGATCAATCCCCACGGACGTAATAGAACCAGATATGTGTCCTTCCTTGCTTGCATTAATCTCGATTTCCTGCTTCTGTGCTTTATTCTTGGAAATTGTACCATCAAATGAATCTACTACAGCACAGGGCTCCTTCGGAACTTCTGATCTATTTCCCACTGAGATAGTGGGAGAAAACAAAAGAGGCTCAAACTGGCTTCCACCTTGAGTGTTGGTTTCATGATGAATTTCATTTCCCAAAGATACACCACTGATGAAATCCCCTGAACCCAAATTAGCTTCATTTATTAATTTATTATCACATAAAATGCCATCAGTGTTTTTTCCACCGGTAACTTCAGTTTCTTGCTGCATCTCATTATCAGGCATCAAATGAGAACAGACCCATCCGTTCATACAAGATTTCTCAACGGTAATGTTCTCCAATCCTGGAGCAAATGTTCCAGCAGATGGCTGAGCAGAATGTGAACTAGCTGAGTTAGCAAGATTTATCAAATCATACCTGTCAGCTAGTTCCTCACCCAGTTCAGAAACTGGATTGCAAACCTCACTACCAGCGGCAGTAGTTTCCACAAATCTTTCATCAGCTGCAAGAACACAGCATTTCAAGCACTTATCAGCAGGAGAAATCTCATTATTCTCACTGGTTCTTTCCATAAGTTTGATCTCACATTGCTTTCGAGAACTAGCACAGGTTGTCAAAGTACAAGCTTCACCATCCAGATCTGACTCCTTCAAAATTTTGCTCTGATCCTTTTGTACAACTCCAACAACGGATATAATCTGAATCTCAAGCTGTTTCTGAGATGAACTCGTAGATAAAGATGAAAATAATCTAGCAGACTCACTTTTGAGATTTATCTTGGATTTATTTCCACCATGTTCATCTATAAGTTGACATTTACTAGTGGAATCTTCTCTCGGCAGGTCATCCTTCAAAGGTTGAAGGCCCCCACCAGCTCCAGTAGGATAATCTGTTTTTCTTCTTTTCCTTCTTGAATACTGAATAATTTTCCTCTCAATTTTAGCAATGTTGCTGTCCAGCTTTTCCACTGATATTTCGTCAACTTTCAGTTCAACACTTTCGCATCGTTTAGGGTCTGATGGATGGTTTAATTTACCCTTTGAACGAGATTTTCTCGACTTCCATTTCATGTTAAAGAACTCTGAACTGCCATATTTTTCAAAAAAAAGCCCACTCAATGGCAGCGCATGCTGAACTTGCTTAAACGGAGAGTTCCTTCGGACCTTGACACAGTATCGCAAGTTGACACCGAGTTTTGAGGTCCAGTCATCTCTTATTTCGTCATGTTCATCATCAATTGCTAAATTGATCAAGTTTAGATCCTCCTGGGATGCAGCATCCAATGGAACATCATTGTAATCGAAAGAGATACCAACACCCTCCGCGACAGGTATTGCATGTGCCTTTATTTTCCGATAGTCTACAAAGATCCGAGGAAAGATGTAAAGAACAAATTCATACTACGAATAAAGATGCAAATATACAAAATGCAATATTTCTAAACATAATGATGCATAGCAAATACATACCGAATGGTTTAATAGCAGACAGCAGCAAGTACTACAGACAAAAGGAAAATGGATATCGATTAACTTTTGACAACACACACGATAACTTTTATCAATATTTAAAATCATTCAACAAATATAGCTCCCCTCTACGTTGCTTCAACTCTTCACTTTTCTTTAAGTACCAGTGTCTGACGCACATCCGAACATGATTATGGAGATATGATCCGCCAAGGGCTGTCCAAATATGTGGAAATCTTGGAAAAATATTGAACATACTCATGTCTGACACTCGTACAGTTATACCCGACTCCTAGAAACATAGGCTCCCCTCCCCCCCCTCTTTTTTCCTCCTTTTTAGGGTCATTGATAAGAAAGGGGATGTAGCATAAATGTTCTTGCTGACCTACTACTGTGATGTATAGAATAATAAGGCAGACAGATCTAAAGCCAATCTCACCTGAATGGCAAATTACCAGCATTTTCGCCCCACCTTTAGACTGCAAAAGCTCCTCAACTTGAACAGCATGCTCAAGGCAGAAAACCCGAGGCCTCAAATATTTATTAAAAGTGTCCCATCCTTCGGGAAACTTAGTTATCGATGGTGATGATGCATCCTTGGATGGTAGAGATGGATCAGCAAAACGATTGACATTGTCTGCAGAAAAAAGCACTAGTTATACTTTACTCATCATGACAGGCCCAAAAGGGTGGTGAAGTAAAAAGCTGCAGTTCAATTATATGCTTTCATTTTCTTCCAGGAAAACAACTATAGCATCGATGGCAGATAACCCACCCTCTTCCATAGACTCAAATGTTGAGAAAATAACAGCACTTCAAATAATTTTCCCATTTTCCTATTTTGTTTATTTAAAATATCACGATAGTATACTTAAAAATTAATAAAACAAAGGAAAAAGGAAAGAAAATATGCATTTATCCATGCACAGGATGCATTTGTGAGATAAGAGTTTTGCATCATACACAGAAAACAGCATCTCTAAAATAAGAAAGAAAAGCACAAATTTTCAACGGATGCTTCTCATAAAAGCATTGCGATAAATCAGAATATGACTACCAAACAATAAATAATATCAAAGGATTGGAATATTTATTTTGTAATAGTTAAGGCATATGTTGTGAATACATTGGGTGACTATACTTAGGCCAATTATGCTTGAAAGGTGCTGGCTGCTTTTGAGAAGCATTGAGACAGACATCAGCAACTTCTTTGGATCATCCCAAAAAAAGGCACCATAATGCAAAGCTAATTTCCAATTTTCAAGAATTATCTTATCTGTCTAGCAGATCAAGATCAGAAGGTATTAGTATTCCCTCAAACAAGGGATATTTATAGTGGAATAAGTTGAAATTATAGGAATATAATCCAAACATATTGCACCAAGATGGAAGCCTAATTTGGGATTTTTCAATCACTGTTTTACAATAATGTTGAAGTTTATTGTTACTTTTTTGCAATGTCTAGGTGCCATTGATTTAAATTTATAGAAATGTAGTCATAAATAATACAATGCAGCAAAATGAACCCTCTTTCATATGTTCCGGGTTCATGGCAATAGATATTTAAGTTGTAGGAAAATAATCCTACTATTTATGTGATTATTAGAGCGAAGAACACTAAGTCTGAAAGGAACCAAAGATAAATATGAAAAACAACAATTTTTTAAAAAGGGTTACAATACCTGAAGCCGGGCCCTGAACAGAACAATCAAGATTGGGACAGGAATGAGTAACCTTATCTTCCAAGACAGTTGGACCTTGAACCAAAAGATGATCTGCAGGTGGAAGTTCCAGTTTTGCCCCCTCGGATGGTTGTACCACAGACATAAATGGATAACCCAGAATTCCACAAGCCACACAAGCCAATGTCCCCGAATCAACTTGAAAATCACAAGTCAAATCATCATCATTCAAATATAAATACTTCTGATTTTCCATGTACAAGCTCATTTCGTCCAAGAGATTATTTTGATTAGAGTTATTTTCACAATGAATTTCAGAAACATTTTCTTGGAGTTTTGTAGAACCTGTAGCAGTTTCGTTGGGCAATTTGGAATCTTTGCCTGTATAAGGTAGTGAATCAGGGTCCCATATTATTGCACGATAAGTCGATCCTCTTTTAATAAGAAGAGATAAAAATTTATTTTCAGTTAACAAATCTTCAATAAAAGCCTTCTTTACTAACACCTCTCTTTCTTCCTTCTGGCGATCTCTCAGGCGAGAACTCCGAGCACCAGGTAGCAAGGACCGTGGCACCCTGGAATCAATACAAAATCTTCAGAAACAACAAGACAGCTCAAAAGATATTATTGCGACCAAAATTTAGAAAAAAGATGCAAAACACTACAAAGATTTATTTTGTTAGAACCACAGCTAATTATAAGAGTACTAAGTTTGATGAAATTCATAAAAAAAGATGGCATAATTGGTGAGTTGTTTAGGATTAACTGCAGTTGATTAAAGTGATCAAACAAAAATGTGCAATAAATTGGTTACAGTCCGTTCTAAAACTAAAAACACAGTTTTGTGTCTAATATTAGTTTTGCCACAAGCAACACTAGATAAGATACTGTGCCTTGTGAGCGATTAAGCCCAAATTACTCTAAAGTTAGCCCATTGCCTCCGCATTTACAGACCTAACCTTACATATTCGGAATTTTTAATTACACTAATCAGAAATAGTTGCCTACGAGGCCCGTTGTTGCAATTCTTGATATGCTATCTGAATAAGGCAACCCTCATCCATTGATGTAAAAATAATAACAGTATAAATCTTCAAAGTGCAGATTTCAGAAACTAATTGGTATAGTGCATAACTTCAGTAAGTAGTTTGCTTAAATAAATACAATCTGACCTTGACACAAAAGACATAGTCAAAAGGTAAAGCAGCTGCTGATGAGAAAGCATTGGAAGATAGTTCATAGCAGCTCTACGAACTGCGGCTTCTTTAGCTACTTGAAGCCACCATGGAGTTCCAAAGTTAGCAGCTTCCCCACAATTAAAACCTGCTTAGCAAAAAAAATTGACCATGACAATTAATGAGAATGAGAAATTTAGAATGCTAGAAACAAAGGTTACAGTAAATTCATTTCCTATGGTTTCACGGATGAGACGAACAAATAAAACAATAGACTCCTAGTGTAATTATTAGAGCCGAATAAAGACTTTAGTAATAGTTTATATCTTAGACAATATTGTGATGCTGATTCACATGTCAAAGACCAAAGCAAAAAGACCCTCTTCATTGCATGGTGTTTGTAATATACACATTGATAACTTCTTGTTGGTCCTAATTCCAGTTCCAGGGTAACATCACATGCATTTTAAGGATCTTTGCAAATAAGGCGTCCTCCTTTAGAACTCATTTTAAATAACTATAAACATACTTGTTATCGAGATCACATCAACAAGACCTTGCTCACTAATGATAACTAGATCACCTCATCCCCCGACTGACCCAAGCAAAATGATTTGTCAATGAAGTCCACCTTCACACCCTCCTCCTTGCGCTCCACCCCCCCCCTCCTGGGGAAGAAGTAAAACTCATCAATCCCCATTTTCAAGCCAAAATTTCGTAAGTGTCTGTTCAACAAGTCATGCCTCTCATCTTCAGATCATTTAAATGTATTAAACTTCACTATCCATGCTTAAAACTTACAAGATCATGTCAGGCTAAAAGGTCTGCCTATCCAGAGATGAAATTGAGAAGTCATTTTTCTTGGATATTTTGTACCATTAAAGGACCGACACATTCACTTAATTTTTTTCACAATGTCCATTTGGTAGTTCTAATAGTCAATAACATAAATATGCATGTACCAAATCCCCAGTTAGGAGCTAGACAACCGATAAAACTCCCATTAGGTAAAAACTGACTTTAAAGCAATTACCGTGGCTGAATCCTACATGGTAAGCTCTTGGAAAAGTCACAACGAATTCACCAGGATTCTGTGTTAACCTAAAGAGACAACAGAATAAACATGAGTATAACTTCAAAACATTCAGAACAAAACACCAAATGGCACTCTGTTGTACAAAACAATCCTCAAAAATGTTCCAAGTATGGGGTGTTAATATTCTCACACCCGTGAATTTCAAAATCATTGGGGGGTGGGGGCAGACAAAAGATGAAACCATTCAAAGGAATACAAGCAACTCACCTATAACAAGGAATGCCAGATGCGACAATCAACTCAGGTGATAGAAGAGTTGTCTTCTCACCCAGTAATGCCAAAGCAGCTGACAATAAAGGAAACTGAAACTCATTTACAAGAAGGATATAAAAGTTGCAATAATCAACTAAGTTCCCACTTCCCATTGTTGTCAGATATTTACTCAAAGGGAGGTAAGTCTGAAAGTACTAAGAATTTAGTAGGAGATTCAGGAGCCTGTAACATATTCTATAACTAGTGAGAAACAAAATTGAAGCAATTCCGGATTAGGAGGTTCAACAAAATATCTACTATAACCCCTAAACCATGAAATGAAAGCATGCATTTGGATCCCCAGATAATTCCCAAAGACTTGATAAGAAATGAAAAAATCACATACCTAAGCGGTCAATGTTACCACCATAAGCTTCAGTGCGGATAACTTCCTCAAAAGCAAATGCATGATCTCCAGGAACAGCATACCAAGTCTTTGAAGAGCCAGTATGAAGAAAATTCATGCTGTGAAGCTCATGATCTTCAACATGCCAGGCAAACCAGCTAAACAACATACCAATATAAACCATCGGAGAAGTAACACCAGGGATATCATCAGGCATAAATCGCGTGAGTGAGCCGGCTGAGTGAGCAATCACTTGAAGGTTCCAAGGACTGTTTGAAAGCTTCCAACCTGCACTACCTTCCATATCATTACTAGCATTTCCGCTCTTACATTTAGAACGAAAATTTCCATCTGATGCTATGGTTGACAATGCCGTAGATGACTTCGGTATTTCTAAACATGTACCTGGATCACTTTTAACATAAGTACCTTTAATCTCATCAATATGTGAATTCTTTACAGTATCCGTCTCATCTTTCTTCCAATCAGAGTTTTGCCTCCTGTAAGACATCCTCTTCCTCCTCCTCCTATGGAAATATCGAAATTGACCATCTGGTTCCCCAAAACCTGATCCGGGGACATCATTCGCGTATTCCACATATATAGGCTTCTCTGAAGCCACCTTCCAAAAAAATGCCTCTACATGTAATGGAGATACCTCCTTAAGCGCACCCAATAAACTCTTTGCAAAATTCTTCGACTTGGATTCAAACTGCTCCAACGTATAAATCTCCCCACTTTGCCAAACTTGCTTCTGAACTCCACATTGTGGACTACTAACCACCCCTTTCATTCTCTTCCCACTCTGCCCCAATTCTTGATGTCGAGTCGTAAACACCGCCCTTCCTTCCGCCTCCTCACCACCATTATCCCTAGAACTCGAAACAGAACCAAAATTCTTTGACACATCCACATCACTTCCTAATTCTGGACTCTTGGACAACGACCTATTCAAGTTGCTAAAAACATACTTTTTTGATGGTTTTGGCACTGGTGGGATAATCTTACATATACCGTAAGCACCAGCTTCTTTCTCAATCTTTGATATATATGCAATAGGGTCGGCAAACTCAGTATCAGTTGGCCTAAATTCAGGTGCCAATGGCAACTCTTCAAGCCATTTTGGTATTTCCACACTTCCCATTTACAGAAAAAGATTCAAAACAACAACAACATAAACTAATTAAAAAATTAATATTTCCCATAGATTTTTCATGGTAGTTTCCAAGTAAAACATGAAAAATAACAAAAACCCAATTCTCTCAAACACTAGATTCAATGTTTTAGACATGTTATCAAACATGGGTTTTTCTTGTTTCCTTGTTTTCTTCAATTGAAACGTACATAAAGCTGCAAACTTTGAGTTAAAAAATTGAAACTTTTTAAGTGAAAATTTCTATAAATGAAATGGGAAAAATAAAAATTAAAACCTGGAACCGCTTGAAAATCCCAACATTACTCTTCATAAATCACAAGCGGCAAAAGAACTGAGAAAGGGCGAGAGAAAGGCAGGTTTTGATTAACTCATCAAATGCACTTGAGGTTGATTGATGCAAATTGTGTGGACCGTACAGTTTTTGGTCTTTGATGAGTTGAGATTGGGCATATTTGTATTTCCACGTGGTATAATAATAATAATAAATAATATTATAAATTTATATAAAATTTGATATTTTAATAAAAATATATTTATGTATTTATATGAATTTTAATTTTTTATATTATTTATATTGTGTTTTATTTTTTTATACAAACATATATATATATATATATTTGTGCATTGGAATAATGGGCATGATGGCCACTTGCATGAAAAGACGTATAAAATTGAAATTGACGGAAAGGACATCTAGGAGATATATCTCCTCCAGGGTACAAATGAATGTTTATCTCTTTCATTAAGAGCTAAACAACTTCGAATTAAATTTGTCCATAATCAAATTATTCGAGTCACGTTTATAATAAAATGTTTATTTATTTT
>JAQSVH010194281.1:21346-37509 GCA_029448705.1 Adansonia digitata | reverse complement strand
GCTAAGGAATAAGTCTTGAAGGATAGTTGGATAACTTCAGACTCCATGAGTTTGATAGTCATGCAACCTCTACTCGCCCAAAGTTTCAAATTAGGTAAAACTCCTATCAAGGCCTACATAAAAGAGTAACATCAGTACTTCTAAGGTATGAGCTCTTAGAATTCTCTTATTCTCTCTTCAATCCTTGTTCATAGTATATTTACTGAGTTAAGCATCGGAGTATCCCCTCGAAGCAGAACTCCAGGCCTCCCTCACCTTTGTTGTTTTGCAAGATTCTTTCTTAGCATCTCCATTGTTGCATCAACACTTTGTCAGCAATTTTTTGAAATAATTTTATTCATTTATTTCAAATAAGAAACATAATAGATTCATCTCAAAGCTAATATATTAGATTAAAGATAAGTTTAAAATTCTAATTAATTTCTTTTCACACTAAACATTTTAAAGAATTTTATTAATTTATTTCAAATAAAAAATATAGTACATTCATCTTAAAGTTAGTACATTGGATTAAAGATAAATTTAAAATATTTAGCATGTACTTGAATTAGAATATAATTTAATTAGAATTTAATTTTATAGCAATTAAAGTTAATTTTAAAACTAAGTAAATTCTTATGATTTGGTAATCAAAAATTAAGTAAAAATGAAAAAAATTAGATAGTTAGAAATTAACAAAGGTATGATACTCTTTTTATATAAAATATATTTAGTAAATAAATTTAATAGGGCTAATGTGTTTTTCATCAAATCTCAAGATGTAAGTAGGTATTTTTCAAACAATAAGGGGTAAGTGTATTCTCTCGAAAACCTCAAGGGGTAATTTACGTTTCCTAATATATAAATAAAAACAAAGATTACCTTTGACAATGAATTTAGGAATTGGGCATTTGCTCCACTTTCAAATCCCTTTCTAATACCTAGACCAAAACTTGATTTCTGACCCTTTAATCCAAACCTACAGCTGCTTGCTAGTGAATAACTTGAACCAATCAGATTGAAACATGGGATATATAGTCAATTAACTATACTAAAACTATGTAATTTAAGGTTTTCCTTCATGTTAGTGGTATGATTGACTATCATGATATCACCACTTAGATGAAGCCCATGGAACTTAAAAGACCTTGCCAAGGAATTGCAAAAGTTGTAAGTATAAGATCCTTATACATCAAAGCCAAGTTCTTCAAAAAGGTTTTTGGTCATTGTACTGTCAAGAAGAGGCATTTGTAATGCTCAAAGACCAACTTATGCTACACTTCTTACTTATGAAGTAAGCAACTAGTCTTATAGGTTAAAAGTATGAGAGATACTTAGAATGGCATAGGGTGCGTATTTGAGGAAATAAGTGAACCTGGCTTACATGAAAACTATATTTAGCATTAGTCACTCAAGTATCTATGGAATATGTTCTCATGTGCCTTATATGAGGAGTGTCATACTTTGATTTTATCATGAAATGGTCTAAGTTGATGGATGCTACAAGTAAGGTGATTTTTGGTATGACATGTAGCATACAAAGATGGATGAGTAATTTAGAGAGGATTCACCACTCTAGTGGCATAAGAGATGTATCTTGATTGTTCTTAACTATGGTTAATTAGATTAAAGTCTTTGGCCAAAGCAAAGTGAATTATGAGGAATCATTTCTCATAGATTTATGATCATTAACCAGGTGTTGTAAGAATTAACATGGATTAAAGCATAAGCAGGCACTGTACCGTGCTCATGCTTAATCCTTAATATTTGGTGAAAGGACTGTATTACATTGATAGGCTAGTTACGGAAAGGTTTTGATGAAGTCACACTAACTCTTCAACATTTGAGTGTTCATGAGGATTGCTAGATTTTACTCTTAATATATGAACACAGTCAGTGTGATTAATTATGTTGATTGCCAACATGTTAGATCCTAATGTGTCATGCACAATAAGATGGACTTTTTAGATTAAATTTGAGATTTAATTAAGTATGATTTAATTAAATTAAAGGTATAATAAGGAAGACTTAATTGAATTAGTTCAATTAATAAATATTTAAGACATAAATTAGATTTATTAAATCTAATTAGGGATGTCTTATTGTGGCTATAAAGATAAGAAAGTCTTATCGAGATAATGTTTGTAAATACCTAATTTTGTTCAGGTCTTTTCCTTGATAGTCTTAAAATATTCGAGACTAAAAATTAAGTAGTTACCTTGATGAGGGTCAACCTCTTTCATGAGGACTAAGCATTTTTAAAATGGTCATGCCTAAATGATCGCTCATGCATGTGAAAGAAAAAGTCTAATTTCGAGGGTCGTAGAGAAAAAATTTCAAATAAAAAGGACGAGTATCAAAACAAAAAATTATTTTTAAGTTTGTTCTTTTGGAATTTTGAAATTCATTTTTGGATATGTTGTTATGATCAAATTTCCCTATTTTTGGATCTTTTTTAGAATTTTTTGTGAAAAATTTTGAAAGTTAATCATCATATATTTTATTGATACTCATGTAGTATTCATCCCGATATTCATCCCCAAAAGTCAAAAAAAATTCAAGAAAAACTCTTATTGGCATTTATACCACAAGGTGCCAAGTTGTCGAATTTATACATTAATTTTGAAATTTTCGCAATACCACGAAAGTTATGCTCATGAAATTTTTCAGTAAAATTTGTTCTGGATTTCAGGTTCTCATCTTCATTATTTTTATTGATTAATATTTTTAGTAATGTGTTGAATTTAAATCTTTTTTGCAAATTTGAACGTATTTTTAGAATTTTTTGTCTCCAAAATACGAAGTTTTTAATCTATAAACTCTTTCAGAGTTTAAAATTTTAAATATGTTCACATATTTCAATAAAATAGCTTGGATATAGCTTTTTGAAATTCTGATTCATTTTTATTAGATATTAATTTTTTTCATAAGAATTTTTTTGTAAAAATTTTTACAAGTTTAAAATTTTTAATTGCCTTTTTCTTGCACATAAAATTTTTTTAAAAATTTTTTTTAGAATTTTTATATGAAAATTTATTAATTTTATTTTTAGTGGGCCAAATTTATTTTTTCTCTTTTATGGGCCTTAAAACCCATTAATTTTCCTAATGGGTCCAATAAACCCATTAACTTTCCAACATGCCTAATGAACCCGTTTTTGTTATCTAACAAGCCCAACAAGCTTATTTTGGTTTTCCAACAAACCCATTATATTTTCTAGCCAAACCCAATAAACTTATTTTTTATCCGACAATAAGCCTATTTAATTTCTCAACAAAATCAACTAATTATTCTCTCTTTTAAATTTTTATTAATTATTTTTTATCAAAATTTTTATACAGATTTTTAATGGAGCTCCCATTCGATTAAATTCTTAGTTGAATTTTATCATGTGAAATTTTATTTCTTGAATACATAGCTTTTAGTTTGTTATAATTTAATCCTTTCAATTCATTTTCGCGTGGAATTTTCAATTAAAGTTTTTCACAATTATGATTTTATTCATTTTATTTATTTTCTAAATTTTGATTATATTTATTTTAATTTTGAAATTGGATGAAAATTAATTTAGTTGGGATAGAATTTTTCCCTAACTAATTTAGTTTAATTTTAATTAAGTCATTAACTAAACTTTGTCCTTATGACTTACCATGGTAGCTCATAAAGGCTATAAAACAGACTTATGACTCATACATGAAAAGTATGACAAAATGACAAAAGGAATTAATTAATTCTTGTCTTGAAAAAATATCATCCATAAAGGATATAATGATAAAAATCAAAAGTAATTAAAAAGAAAAAAAGGGATTTTCAACCAAAGGAGTTTTTAATCTCCCTTGGCTAAATTCTCCCCTGTATAAATACGAGGAGGATAGTTCATAAAGAAAGGAATGGTTTCATAGCAAAAAAAGGTGATTTTGCTTAAAATTTTTCAAGTTTTATTAAGTTTTCAAAGCTTAAAAGGTAGTTTGATGTGGAAATATTTTGATTTTTCTTCCTTTTAGTAAGCTTGATGATCATTTATGCTCATAGATTTTGATTCATGTTTAAAGGCAAAGTGTAAAATCCATGAACAGATTTCTTGATTTAGTTCTTAAACTTGATTTTTCTTAATAAAACTTTGATTTTCATCAAGAAAACATGTTTTTCTTGATATGTTATGTATTTTATCATGTAGATATGTTCATGATTATATTATTTTCATGTGAATTGTTGATAAAGTATGCTTATATGTTTATTTTGTTCATAATTTCATATATGTTGGTGATGATTTGAGCTAGGCTACATACCTCATTTTTGTGATCCAAAAGGAGCATGCATAACTTGAAAAATAGGTTTTTATGTTGGTTATAGCCTTTGAGTTATCCTTTGATTGAGATCTAAGTTAGGCAAGGTAATATGAAGGGGAGAAAAATCATCAGGTGAGTCACTCATCCAACTAGTCTCAAAAGGTAATTGCAAAGTAGCCATAAATCTGGAGTCACCACCCATCATTTTGGGCTAGACAGGATCAAATCTGTATTAAAAATAATATTCTGAATTATGAAACTCAAAACATCGATTGCAAGGTCTACAAAGTCTAGAGATTCATCGATTGGGCTTGGGAGTTAGTTATGCCCGGAAAAGGATTAGCACCTATATGACACCCAAAATTGGTACTCGCCAACTATACTTGCTTTGGTTTTAGTTTAATTGATTATTTTAATCATTATTTTGATATAATCCACTTTAATGCATGAATTTTTGTGAAGATTATAGATTCAGGTTTTGAAAGAAGATTTAAATCACATACATACCTCGAAGGTGTGGGGAATATAGGGATTTTTTATAAGAATAATTTTTGGATTACATTTTAAAAATTCATATATTCCGTCCCAAGCACTAGAAAGATACCAACACAGGACTTTTTTTATAATTTTTCAAAATAATTTTAAAATATGAATGCACGATGGTCATTACCAGAGGGAAACAAGTTAGTAAGACAAAAGAGAATATCATAACATTGCAAATAAATAAACACAAAAGCATTAAAAAAAGGCACAACCAAAATATTTCTTGTAACTTTTTTCGATTCTTGAGGAATGACCAGAATAACAATTTTAACGTATTTGGACTCAATGATAACTTGAGGGATAAAAACAAGGTTTTAATTAGTAAACCCAAAGATGTCTGCAAAACAAAAGTTGGATTTCAGGTGAAATTTGAAAAGCAAGGTTAGGGTATCCCTTTAGAAGGCGGGTTGGAGTATTCCCAATGGTAATGATTTTGGATATGTTCGAAGGAAAATTTTGATTGAAAAGCTTTTCAGTGAGTTTGGAGAGAGAAAAAAATTTAGATTTTAAAAGAAAAACGGGTTGGAGTATTGCTTCAGAGAGATGGGGTTGGAGTATCCCCTCAAAAAGTGGGTCAGAGTATCCCCAGAGGTGAAAATTCAAGTAAAAGTAGGGTTGGAGCATTGCTTCAGAGAGATGGGGTTGGAGTATCCCCATCAATGAAAATTTTGAATATATTTTAAAAAAGCTTTGATTAGAAGCCCAAAAAAGGTTCAAGAAAAAGAAAATTCAAGTTTTGAATGAAAAGTGGGGTTAAAGTATTTCCTTGAAGAGGTAGGTTGAAGTATCCCCATTGATGAAAATTTTGATAGTTATAGAGAAAAATAATGTTTTAGGGAAAATGGTATTTTGAAAATAAAAATTAAGAGTATAAACAAAATTATCTTTTTGTTTTAGCCTTGATCAAGGCCTAGAAGATTTGTATTGTAGTACGTGACTTTATGGGGAATCAACTGGATACACTTTGAGATGTTTGAATGTCTTGATAAAGGCAGCTTGGGAAATCATGTTAATTTTAATTCAAAAAACGAGGGATAACATTGCATTATCTTCCTTTTTGAATTTATTTTAGGTTCATCCTAAGGCTTTAAGGGGTGGACGAGGTACCTTTGGAAAGACAACTCGATGAGGATTATTGTAAAAATATTCCAAAAATTGTTTTCTGGGCAAAATTAATTTTTGAAGTTGGGTTTGTTTAAGCATTGTTAGTAGCATGTGCAGTGGAAAAGGCATAATAGACTTTGAAAAATTACTTCGGACTCATTTAGGATTATTAAATCACAAACAATACCTTTTCAGAAAGGGAATTTTACAAATTTTCTATGAAAGATATTTAAAAATTCAAAAAAATCATCTAGTGGGCCGACATGGCCCAAACATAATGCAATTTGCTAGTTCCAAAGGGTTCTGGATAGCAAATGTTTGAATAATCATCACTTGCTCATTTGAAATGGTCTGGATATGAACAAGACATTGTTTGAAAGGTTATTCGATATTCTTTCAAGAAAAAAATGAGACAATTCAAAAAAATATGCATGAGCTAAAAAATAATTTTTTAAATGGTAGGCACAATGCTGCCAGAGCAAAAACATGGGAGCTCTTTTTTTTTGGTATTTTTGGGTTTTTGAGGACTAAACTCGAGTCATGGATGTTCAAACATCTGTGAAAGAGAGGAAAGGGTGACATGGGTGTAGAAAATTCATTTCAAAATCCTAAACAACCCATTGACCATGTTACAAATGAAGGTCAAACTCAAAATTAAGGCTTAATATTTTTAAAAAGTAAAGGGGCATTTTTCTTTTGAAAAATAGCATTTTAGTGTTCATTTAACCATGAATCCAGACCTAGAAAGCTTGATTTATCCCTAAGATTGAATGACCAATTTTGTGAGAACATTAAATCCATATTATTCTCCATTTATTGGGGCTAACATAAATTTAACATGGTTTTTTTTAAACCAGATTTTTGTTGTCAACTAGTAAACATTTTGACAAACATCTTGAGAACAAAATATGACATGCATGAATATGAATATAGATGATACATTTAATAAAAAAAGATGATGTTTTGGCAAGGAAAATATGGCAAAAATGCAAGAAAAAAAAATAAGTAAAAGGGATACATGGACTATTAACTTCATAAGTGACATTAAGAATCATGTTATAAAGAATGATATGAACATGTTTAAGTGAAGAAAAACATGCTAAGATTTTCAAGATGACATTTTTATTCCATGAAACCTACCAAAATGTAAGAAAATGCATGAATATGCTTAAGATGTGTTACAGTGAACATTCAAATATGAGTTAAACATGTGAAGGTGGATGAAGCATGATAAGAAATGCATGGATAGGGATTATTATGAATGTGAAAATGAAGCATGGCATGTTTGGCCATTAAAGCATCATTAAGGCATCAGGAAGATCATTAAAATCCTAAGACTATCACAACCAAGGCTATAATAATGCATGAGAATCTTAGAATGGTCATGGTAACATTAAAAGTGTCACTAGGATGATGCATATGCTGAGGATAAGAAAATAAATAGAGTGAGGGGAGAAAATATACCAAAAGTTTCAAGTTTTAGCCTTTTTCTTTGAATAACAACTTTTGACTCACCTTCTACCCTTTTTTGATGTTGATCAGCAAGATAACGATGAAAAAAATGAGCTTTTGAGTTATGGTATTGATGGAGAAGAGTTTTAAGATAAAGGATAAGTGAAATATCAGGTTTTCAAAATGTTTTTAGTGGTGGTTTAAAGTGGATACGAGAATAAAAGAGGTTTTTCATTTTTTGGTGGCTAAGTAATGTTGAGAGAATTTATGAAAATGAGTGTTTTCTGCTGAGAAAATGTGTGTGTGTGTGTGCATGTGTAGTGTGTAAAGTTTTGAGATGTTCTCTGTATAGAGAGTTCTTTCTATCTTGGCTAAGCCAAAGTTGGCATATATAGCCATGTGAATATTAAGACAAAAAAAATGCAAAAAGCAGGGCATATGGGGTTTTGATCATGCACTTCATGTAGGGACAAGGTACTATGCTCAGTTGCCATGCATACTCATTGATTTGCTCAACAAAAACAGTGGATCAAGGCCACTTTATTCAGCTTAGAATTGAGAAAAATTAGTTTTACCATTCAACAACTAGCATAATGTCATAAAATGTCCCTTGTTATGGCTATTTGGGCCTCAAAATTTTTGTTAAAATCCAATCACAAGTCCAAATTTAATCACAAGTCCAAAGTTAAGGCCTGGTATGAATTTTGATGATTTTGGTGCAAGAAACATTTTTAAGTCAAATTTTTAGATCAATGGTGCAAAAGCTGAAAAATGGTTTGAATTAGGCAAAAATGCCTTAACGTATTGATACAAATCATTTTCTATCGATACATAAAGCAAAATTTTCCCGTGAGTATCAATAAAATGAAGTTTGTATTGATACGAAGAACAAAATGTTTCTACTCTTAAGACTTGCAGACCTATATCGATACTACAAAGGTCTAATTGATACTTTTGCTTGTGTATTGAAAAATCATAATTTTAGCTACTTCCAATGCTTATATTAGTACAAACATGCTCAATATCGATGCCAAACCCTTTTGTATCGATAGTACATGTGAAAATTTAAATTTTTAGTGATGTGAAAGCTTCATACCAATACCTAAGCACCAATGTGACTTGTATGTACTGTCAGCTCTATAAATGGCTTACCTTAGTTAAAAATAATAGAAAACTAGCCCGTGCTCCTCCGAATAACTCCAAGGATACCTAGGATAAAGACCTTCGATGTCTTGGATGATGGCTCAGATGAAATGGAGCATCTATAGCTACCTTTCTTTGGCTGTTACTGAGTGTCAAGAACAGGGCAAAGATAAATAGACACCATTTTGTCTAGGGTAGAATGAAATTTAATTAATATTTTACCATGATGATCATAATATATTGGCAATAAATCCGATGAAAGTCTAAATAGGTTTTTATAAGTTTTGACCTCTTTACTAAACTATTAGATTCTTTTTTAAGGTTTGAGCTCCTTAGATAGGCGTTAGCTAATATGGACTTCAACTCAATAGGTGCCTAGCTTTTTGTAGATGGACTAGATTGGTGCCCAACTCTTTGAGGACAAGCTCAATTGTGCTCGAGTCTTTGCAAACAGGCTCGATTTCTTTTGGTAAATAGATTCGATTGATGCTCGGCTCTTTGGGATAGACTTGACTAGTGCTCAGCTTTTTATAGAGAGACTCGACTGGTGCCGACTCTTTGTGAACTAAAACTCAATAGGTGCCTAGATCTTTATGGGTAGATTCAGTTTATGCCTGGCTTTTTTCAAACCAATTGGTTTTGTCAACATGGCCCAAATATGAATCCTGACCAACCCAACTTAAAATGGCAGTTGTACCCATTGTTCTTATATATATACCCGTATATTATTATTTTCTTTTATTTAGGGCCCATATCATAATTAACATTTTTTTTATTCATGTTTAGGGACTAGGTTACCGGGATGAATCGCTTACTCAATTTAACTCTAAATAGTCATTATGAAATGACCATTTATTTTGGAGTCATCACCAATCTATTTATTAAGTGAAATTGGTCACCTATTGAAGTTTATGTTTTAAGGGTTACAAAACGCTAAAAACAAAACCTGAGGCCCATTTGATACCAGAGATCATGTGAAAGGGTCCAGGAGTTGGTTACAATCATGAGTAACAATCGACTATCTCATTACGATCAAAAATCGATACCTTATGAATCATATGTTAATTTAAATTTTCATGTTTATTTGGTTTCAACATTTACTATTTAATTATAATTCCCATAAATAATATTTTATTAAACCAATTTATTATGTCGAGAAAATAGGGTTTTAATGTTTTTTGGAAATCAAAATATCTTTCATACCCTCTAGGAGAACCAAGAGAACATGAAAGTTTTTATTGTTCTCTATCATACCCCGTTGAGAACTGATAGGATACGAAAGGTTTTAAAAATTAAAATACCTTTTGTCCCTTGCTAGAAAGCCTGTGGAATACAAAAGCTTTTATTTTTATAAAAATTAAAAAAGAAATATTGACTTTCTATTTGTAAAGGATATCTCGTTATTAAAATAATCCCCAAAATATCTACCATATATTGGAAAAAATTTTACATATTATTTTAACTTAAAGATATTACCTTAATTTTTTTTAAAAAAATCTAACTTTATTAAAAATATCAATCCTAAGACCCAAAAATGGCCTAATATTATGAACCCTTCCTAATGTGTACTTTTAATGCGAAAATATCCTAATAATCACTTAAGACTTGGTTCTTTCATGAAATTACTAAAATGCTGTCGGGGTATACATTATGCATGAAAGTATCTTGATAATTCTAAAGGACTAGAAAATAATTATAAAAAGGGTGAACCTATCCTAAATATACCTTTGCCACAAAAAACATCTTGATGACAATATCGAAATCGATTCTAAAAAATTACCAAAATGCCTCTATTATATACCTTTGACATGAAAGTTTCTCGATACCCTAGTGGACACTAAAATGACTATGAAATGATGAACCTATCCTAAATATACACCTTTGGCATAAAAAGCATCCCAGTGAATACATAAAACTCAATTTTTAAAAAAAAATTACCAAAATGCCCCTAGGATATACCTTCGATATTAATCATGATACTTTAATGGACACGAAAATGACCATAAAATGATGAACCTATCCTATATAGGAAAATTAGAATACTAAAATTGGCTTAAAATGCAAAAATTACAATTAAACCCCTGAGCTTTTCAAAATTTCATTTCATACCTTAATAGAGAACCGAGAGAATATGAAAAATTTTAAAAATACAGAGGACCATAGGAATGATAAAAATATTTAAAAGTGACAAAAATGATCATTTTACCCATAAATACTAAAGTTTGATATATAGTCCTTAAACTTTTTAATTTTGCATTTAGGTCCTTACATGGAAAAACATCACAAAAATCATCAAATATATGAAAATAAACGCGTAAAACACAACAAAGATACCTATGAAGATTCGGCCAAACACCTTTGGCCTTGAAACAACGTTTTCACTTTTTTTGCAAACTAGTCCTTAAACTTTTTAAATTTTATAGTTTAGTCCCTACTTGAAAAAAAACCATAAAGTATCATCAAACATATGAAAATTAGCATGTGAAATAGAGCAAACACACTCACAAAGATTTAGCCAAGCACCTTTAGCCATAAAATAAATTTGTTCATATCTTGCAAACTAGTCCCTAGACTTTGTAAAATTGATGGGCCATAAAATGTTAAAAAAGCCTACAAGATGTTTAAAAACACGTAAATCACTCTTCCTATGTCATAAGGGACCTTCGGCCAAGGTAGAATGGTACTAAAAGAGTTTTACATATTTTACAATTTAGTTCTTCTATTTAGTACTATTTCAAAATAACCAAAATACACAAAATCATCACAAAAATAAATTCAAAATCACCACTAAAAACTCATACTAGGTTTGGCCAAGATGAAAAATAAACAAGCATCAACATAAAAATAAATATACAAATATGTACAAGAACACGTTAAGGTAAGAATATTAAGGAACAAAAAATATAAACATCGACATATATACAAGAAAACCAAGATCACAACAACAACAAAAATATTTTATGAAAAAAAATCAAGATATAACTAAAAAAACCAAGAATAACAACAAATATATAGAAAATAGATCATTGTCAACATGTTTTGCCTTTCAACATGGATGGAAATCCATGAGTTTTACCATAATTTTGACTCATAAAAATGAATCAATGTATAAGATGAGCAAAATCATGAATTTATAAAATGTATATACCTTTAAAATGCTTGAAATTTAAAAGTAAATAATGTTTTTATGAGTTTTCTTTTTCTTGGAAGCCTAAAGCTTCCTCTAAAAATACCTTCCCCTATTTATAGGGGACGAATCGGCCAAGGGCTAAAATAAATAGCTTCTGGCTAAAAATGTTCTAGGAATTTCCTAGAATTTTCTTTTTTTTCTAATTTTTTTATTATGATTTTTTTAATTTTGTAATTATGGCTTTTTAACTTGATTTGATATAAATTAATTAAATTTTTGATTTAGTGGCTTATGTTATCTATGACATCATTAATTTCTAGAATGTTTTGGGAGATATTTATATAATATGTTATACTGTAAAAATTAATTAAAAGGTTTAAATTGTAAAAATTAAAATTATGTAGTTGAAATAAAATTTCATATAATCAATTTAATTTATTCTAATAACAAAATCAATTTTAATTTTCAAGAAAAAATCATTAAGATACCCAAACTCATAAAATTTTATGAGAAAAACCCTTATTAGTTGAAAATTGTATATGTAAAAAATGCAAAACTCATAAAATTAATTGAATTTTATAAAACTGAATTAATATAAATTTAATGATAATATTTAAAGAATTTTAAAATCTACAAACTAATAAAATCTTACCTAAAAAATTTATAGAGTAGAAAATTTTGTATCTTGAAAATAAGAAAATTGTAAAAAAAATGCAAAACTCATAAAATAAAATAAAATAAAATGAATTTTGAAAAAAAAATTGATATGAATTAAATAATAATATTTGAAAAATTTTAAAAATTATAGACTTAGAAAAATCTTTTCAAAAAAATTTACTAAATGGAAAATGCTATATTTTGGGAACGAGATGAATCTGAAAATTTGATTAAATGGTGTTTAAATGGAAATATTCAAAGAATTTTAAAGTTCAAAACTTGAAAAGAATCCACTAAAAATTTTACAGATAAAAAAAAATCATATTTTAAAACAAGGAAAATTTTTAAAAAATGCATGAAAACTTATATAAGATGAATTAAATACAATATATTATTCAAAATATTAATTTATAAAATGGTAAAGATAAAAATCCAAAATTTGAAACAAATCTTTATTGAAAAAATTTATGAGTAAAATACTCGCGATACAATAAAAAGTTTAAAAATAATTGGCAAAATTGCCAACTTGATACTTCCTGATAAAAATACCAATACATATTTTTCCTTGAATATTCTTGATTTTTTAGAGTAAGTATCCGCATAAATACCACGTAGGTATCAATAAAAATACATGATGGTTAACTTCCTAAATTTTACAAAAAAATCTTAAAATATTTCTAAAAGTGGAAAATTTGACCGTGTTATCATTTGCAAAAAATAAATTTTCAAAATTTAACAAGAAAATATTAAAAATAATTTTCCTTTCAAATATTTGTTATGTATATATGAAATTAGAGATAGAATAGGACTTTTTTTGTCACATGAACATACAGCCATTTAAATATGGCTAAAAAAGTCTTAAAAATGTTTGGTTCATCTAAAAAAGATCGTTCCTATTAGCGTTGGCCGTTAAATTCTCAATCTGGGATATTTAGGATTATTGGAAAAAGGACCTAGATGAAATTCATGCTTAACTTTTCCTACAAAATATAGTTGAATGACATTTGATACTTGATCAATTTTGAAAAGGTGAAAAACTTACCTTTTGGTTTTAAAAGAATAAGTGTAATTGTTGCCCTCCTCTAGCATCACGCTTAACTTTTCTTGCAAATTATTGAATGCAGATGCACGCAAAATGCATATGATGAATTCTCATGATTTCTTTATACAAATGAATCTGATGATTATTCATTGCTTTTGATCTAGCCTATTTTAGAATTTAAAGGTATTTTTAGAAAATATTATGAAAATCACTT
The DNA here is from genome assembly GCA_029448705.1 of Adansonia digitata. Lineage (NCBI taxonomy): Eukaryota > Viridiplantae > Streptophyta > Magnoliopsida > Malvales > Malvaceae > Adansonia > Adansonia digitata. The sequence goes on along the minus strand of JAQSVH010194281.1, from coordinate 23,956 downwards.
TACTTTTTGGCAAAGAGAATTAATGCTTAAACTTTAATTTAAAAGTATCCTCAAAACATATTGTGGGCAAAATAAGCCTACTCTTATACTCGCAGTCGAAGGCTTTTTTAGAAAATGTTGTGAATATTTATTTTCTTTGAGTAAGATAAGTAAGGCTGATGATGCCTAGGTCTAGAGCTCCTTATGATTAGGTAAAGCGAGTAAGGTTGATGATGCCTGCATCTGAAACTCCTTGTGAATAATTTATTTTCTTCTTATCAGAAATGTTATTTAACAGCCACTTCTAAATTCCATTTTCTTTGATTATACTTAACCAAATTACTAGTGGATTTTAATCCTTCGTAGAATGTTCAAAGAAATAAAACAATAACTAAGATCCTTATAATATTTAATCTCAATCCAAAGTAGCAAAAAGAAATCCTTTTGTCATTTATTTCTAAATGTCGATCATCATTTATCAAAAAAGTTGACATGACTAGAGGATCTGACAAGGATATTGATAAAAATATATAATTACATTCCAATAAAGAAAATGAATACAATATTGGATTTTCTTTTTTAATAAGAGTATAAATAAGGTATAGAACAAAATTGGGTATTACTCATGTATTGAGAATCTCTTATTTCATTCTTCAAAAGTCTTTTTTGAATGGAACACCAGTCTGATGTGTATCTATCTTTTTGAAGATATCTTCGATTACACTTTGCCCTTTTTTTTTTTGGGATTAACCTTTCAACAAATTTCACCTGACACATTTCTTTGCCCCAAGCCACCGTTTTCAAGTTTTTAACTTATGGCCTCCCCCTTTAACACCTTTTTTCTTTTTTTTTTGTATTTTTCTTTTTTTTTATTTTCTACGATATTGCTTTTTAGGTATAATACTTCTTTACATTATTAAAATTAATTGGATTGGTCAAAGTGTGCTTATCCATTTTTGCCAAAATCAATGCCCTACCAGAAAATGCTTTCTGAACCACATAGGGCCCTTCCTAATTTGGTGCCCATTTACCATGTAGATCTTATCGGCCAGGAAGGATTTTCTTTAATACTAACTCCCTTTTGAGAAATTGCCTCAGGCGGAGTTTCTTATCATGGGCTTTATTATTCTTTTTCGGTACATTCAACATGCTGAATTGCTCATAGCCTTTTCTCTTTAATAAAATTTAATTGTTATAATGATCTTGGACTTATTTAGCTTCTTCTAGTTTAATCTCCAACAATATCCAACGCGAGGGAATTTCAACATTAATTGGTAGAACAGGTTTTGTGCCATACACTAATGAGTAAGCCGTTGCCCCAGTAGAGGTTTGAACTGAAGTTTGATAAGCTAAGAGGGCAAAATGGAGTTTTTGTTGCCAATCTTTATAAGTCTTCACCATTTTCGCCATAATCTTCTTGATATCTTTGTTAGCTGCTTCTACCGCTCTATTCATTATTGGATGGTATGTCACTAAATTATGATGAAAGATCTTTAGTTGTGTACACACCCTATCATCAATTTATTATTTAAGTTAGAGGCATTGTCTATTATAATTATATCAAGGATTTTAAATCGGCAAATGATACTAGTCTTTGGGAATTTTATCATTATCGACTTTGTTACATTTGTGTAAGATGTAGCTTTAACCTATTTGGTAAAATAGTTTATAGCCACCAAAATAAAATGATGATGATTTAAAGCTATAGGGGAAATTGGTCCAATGATATCCATGCCCCATATAGAGAAGGGCCATGGAACATTTATAACTTGTAATGGCAAAGGTAATATGTGAATCTTATCTGCATATACTTTACATTTATGACTTTTTGGGCATACTTAATGCAATCTCCTTCCATTGTCATCTAGAAATAGCCAAATCTCATGATTTGTCTTACCATTTTATGCCTATTGGCATGAATTCCGTAAACCCTTTCATGTACTTCCTCTAAAATTCTCTTTGCTTCAAGAGCATCCACACATCTTAGTAACATTTGATCATAATGTTTCTTGTAAAAGATCTTATCATCTAGGATGAAGCTCATTGCTAACCTTTTTAATGTCTTTTTTTCATTTTCAGAGGCATTGTCTAGGTGTTCTTAATCTCTGAGGTATCTTTTAATATCATAATACCATGGATGGCCATTCAATTTTGTTTCAACATAATGACAGTATGTAGGAGACTCGTACAAGCTCATCTAGATCAAAATTACTTTTTCTTTCTCATTCACTTTAAACATCGAGGCAAGGGTGAACATTTGTCATTTATCTTAAGGTAAATGAATGAAATCCATTTTCATGAACTTTTATGATAGCTCAAGAATTAACTTTTTATATAATGCCAACCTCGAATCTCGAGTTTCCTATTCCTTATGTAGCTGATGAATTACTAAAGTTGAATCTCAATAAACTTTCAAAACTCTCAAACATTTCTCTTAATAGTTGCACGAAGTCTCGTAACACATGCCTCATATTCTGCCACGTTATTTGTGTAATCAAAATCTAAGTTAGTAGTAAAAGGATATAGTCTTCTTGCAATGATATCAAAATTGCCCTAATTCCATTCCCGAAAGCATTTTAGGCCTTATCGAAATGCATCTTTCATACTAGTTTTTCTTCTGATCACTTTCCT
>JAQSVH010194281.1:11026-21246 GCA_029448705.1 Adansonia digitata | reverse complement strand
ATTGCCCTTTGATAAGTTACCCTCGCATTCTTTAGCACAAACAACATTATCTTATAATAAAAGGTAGCACAAATAGTGACCAATGTGGTTTTTTCCATGTTTTTGAATGCTATTTTAATCTATTTATAACAAAAAAATTTGTCGATAAAAGAAAATAAATAGTTCTTTGTAGTGTTATCAACTAATGTGTCAATATGTGAGAGAACAAACTTATCTTTTAGGCTTGCTTGATTCAAATCTCGGTAGTCTACACACATTTTGAATCTTCCATCCTTTTAGGAATCGAGACAATATTAGCAACCTATTTCGGATAGTTTACCACTTCTAGAAATCCGGTATCAAATTGTTTTTGCACATTTTCTTTAATTTTTAGTTGCATTTCAAGCTTCATCCTCAATTTTCACTGAATTAGCTTGCATTCTGGTTTTAAAGGTAACATATGAACCACTATTTCTAGATCTAAACCTAGCATGTCCTGATATAACCATGTAAAAACATCATGAAACTTCTAAAATAAATTTATTAGCACTACTTTAGTGGTGAGCATGATAATAATTCTAATTCTAACCTCTTTTCTGTTATCATCATCCCATAAGTTTATAACCTCTATAGGTTCCTCGTAAGGCATTATTCTTCTATCTTCTTGCTAAATCAATTTTATCAAATTAGGAGGCAGAATGTAATCTTTAACATTTTCTTCGAGATTATCTTTATTCGAGCAAATAAACATTTTAAAATTGACCTTTGAATCTTGAATGAAATCATCATTTTCATTTTAATCAAGAAATTTGCAAAAGTAAATGAGAAAATATAGGGTGATTCATGTATGTCATTATAGAAGTAAAGAAGATATTAGTATGGAAAGATTGAATATACACAAAAATTCATGCATTTTATTTCTAAAAATGATGATATGATGTTTTTAAACCCTTTACAAAATGATCCTTGCATGTTTTGGGCTAAAACAAATAAGAAGAGTTTTTAGAATTGCTTTGGATTAAGCCTAGACACTATGGTTCTCTTAGTACCAGTCTAATTCATCCAGAAGGATGGATTTCATGATCGTCCTTCAACTCTTCATAGCTTGCCTCAGTAATGTTCACTTAAAAATTCTCAATAGCCAGAATGATCGCCATTACATCATCTTTCACCTTTTTTCCTTGAGTCACTCAATTAATAACCCCTCCATAATGAAAAATTTCTTTTAAAAAATGGTAAAGAATTAAATTTGGATTCAAGTTTTTTTCTCTAGCTCTCTTCTCCAACTTTCTTGTTTGATTACATTCAGGCTCAAAACCCAATCCATACTTATCTTTTTTCCCACTCATTTGGCTCATCCCTTGTAAGTATTTTCTAAGCCTTCTTCTTGCTCTAGCACTTTTTTCTACCATAAGCTTTAAGCCCATGCGAATGCTTTTAGAGAACTGAGGTTTTAGAAATGGAGATTTTTTTGCAAGGAAAGCAGCATTAATAATTTCAAATGCTTTAAACGAGCACTCCTCTACTTTATTATTAACTTTAACATATTATGCTTCAATCAAAGTTATATTGATTATATCTTCCTCCCTAAATATACAACCATTTGCTCATCCATTATAAATTTGACTCTTTGATGAAAGGGTGATGGTTTAGCATTGACAGAGTAAATCTAGAGTCATCCCAATAAACAATTGCATGTACGGATGCTGTCTAACACGTGAAACTCAACTTCAAAGGGATAGGCTAATATTCAATGTAATGGTAATAGTGCCTTTAATTTCCCTTTTCATTCCATCAAAAGCTTTAATTACCATTTGACAGTGCTTAATCTGACTAATGTCCATTGGCAGATGAGATAAAATAATCAATGGCATCATGTTCAAGGTTGAGCTGTTATCAATAAGCCCCTTATGTAATATAGTCTCATTACAATGAGTCATTATATGAAGAGCCCTTATAAAGGTAGTTCCCCCTAGTGGAATTTCATCATTGTTAAAGCAGATGAAATTATTAGTAACAATGCTATTTGCTAAGCAATCCAACTTATTAACAAAAATATCTTGTAAGATATAGGCCTGATTAAGTACTTTTGGTAGAGCATTTTGATGCACTTCTAAGCTAAGCAGCAAGGCTAACAAAGAAATTTTTTCTAGCTGCTATTTTAATTGCTCTATAAAACTGTACTTACGGTGTTTTATGAACCTAAAAATTTAGCAACTTCTTTTTTTTTAACAAGCTCTTGAATTTATAAGACTATCTTTAATAGCTACTACCTTCTTGGATATTTATCCCTTTATTTTGGTTTTGGTGAATGCTTTATTGGTTTCTGGCCCATAAACATGACCACTTCGAGTTACATGATTGACCCCTGTAATGTCAACTATTGGCAATTGACCTATCAAAGATGTTGGAGTTGTCACTCCCACATCAAACATCCATGGCACCTTTTGTTATCCTTATACGAAAAAAAGTGTTAGAGTTCAAATGATAAGCTTTGGTATAGTTTCATTTTCGAGAAGAGCTAGTCTCGGTTGATTATAATAAATAATAAGGGGCGGCTAACAATATAGGGTAGCTCTAATAGCCCTTCACTAGTCATATTAATTAATTTTTATTCTTCTTAAATAGCTTCTATATAAAATTTAATTTCTTCATTATCCTTTATCTTCTGAATTAAGGTTAAAAAACCTGAACAATTCTATAAGTTATGCCCATGAGTGATGTGAAAGTTACAAAAGTTTAGGCCAAAATTTAATTGGCAATTAACATATTTATGATTTTGACTAAAGATTCTACCTTTAGTCAAAATTGCCTAATTAGAGCATTGACTCCAGGTTCAGGATGATTTAAAAAAAGATTCACTGTGACATCACATCCTAGGGCATTGCTAAATTTACAAGCATTCTTTTCAAGGAGACTCTGGACTTTTTTTAAGAGCAGGGTAATTTTTAATTAAATAACCTGTTACTGTGGGATATTCATAACAAGCATTCTGGTCGTATCAAGTTGGAAAGTTACCTTTGTATGGCTTGGTAAAAAATAGCACCACTAATCGAGCCTCAAGAAGCTTATCAAATATTTCTTTATAATAATAAGGTAGAGGCTCATAACGAGGTTTTGGTTGATTAGTTTTTTTGACTGATTAGTTAAGATTAGCTCTTGTTTGGTTTTAAGGAGGATTTAAGGGGGCAGCTTATGGTGCTAATGAAATAGAAGGTCAGGATGCATTAAAAGAATAGGGGTTTTAGGATTGTTATGATTGGCTTTAATAAGAAAAACAATTTTCTTAATAAAATGGATGGCTGGCATAGTTGGCAGATGACGCTTCTTCTTTTTTTCTTTGCCAGGCCTGGCCTTTTTTAAAGTAGAAGATTAAACAATCATAGTCTTCCTAGCCTTTAGAACAACTTTAATAATTTCCCTGAAAATGACAAGGTCAGAGAAATTCTTAATTGCATTCCCTACTAGCTTATCATAGTAGGAAAGATGTAAAATGCCTATAAATAACATGGTTGTTTCCTTTTCAATTAATGGAGGCTACACCTGAGAAGCCAAATCTTTCCATATCTGGGCATATTCTTCAAAGGATTCTATAGGCTTTTTTTTACATATTTTGAAGAGTTAATCTATTAAATACCCATTCAGCCATGTGTTTATACTGCTGGGGAAATGCATTAGCCAAATTAGACCAGCATTGAATTTTATTGTGAGTTAAATTATTATACCAGTTTAAAGTTAAGCCTGTCAAACTTTCTTGGAAGCAATGGATGGGAAGCTTGTCATCATGAGAATATCCGACCATTTTTTGAATAATCATCTTCATATGGGCCTGTAGAGAGGTAATGCCCTTGTATTTCTTGAACTTTGACATCTTGAATTTTGGTAGAAGGACTAAATCTAGCACTAAACTGAGGTCCTCAACATCTGTACTAGTATACAATTCATCTTTTTTATGGCCTTTAATCTCTTTTCAGGAAGCTACAATTTTTCTTTTTCAATTTCATTTTAGTTTTGCCATTTTATTTATGTATTTCTTCTTTATTAAGAGCAAGGGCTATTGATTCCTGTCATGTATGTGTAGCTCTTGCATCTGCCCCTTGCGACAAAACAATAGGGTTAATAATAATAACTGAAGGTGGTATAGCTCTAAAAATGTTTGATGGTATGTTTTGTGTGTTTGGGGTTTAGGTTTCTTATGCATTTGCAGGTGGTGTTTTAGGCTGAACTCCCTCAGATGTCCTGGTAGGAATGCCAACTGTACATTTTGGTTACTGGAAAACTGACTCTTTTGTCATGAATAATTCCATTAACCTTGTAATTTGGGCTTGTAATTCTTCTTGTCTTTTAATAATGGCTTCTTGAGACTGCCACTAACTTTCTTCTAGTCTCTCTAATCTTGCCAACTACTTTTTAGCCATTTTCTTACTTTAGATTGAGTATAATAGTGATGGGTGGGTGGTTTTTTGATGATTCTCTTGGAATTAGCAATGCTAAAGCCTTAAAAAAGAGAAGTCCAAATTATATTGAGTTAAGGTTGTATTCATTAATGAATATGTGTATATATAATGAATATATGTATGGTATGAACGTATGAATGTATGAATGCAATTATAGGAATGCTTGCTTTAGTAAAAGATTTCAAACTCATAAATTTTCATTAATGTATGTATGGTATGAATGTGTGTATGTCTGAGCAAAGTTTTAACTTGATCATATTGTCTTTGAGCTCATTCTAAAAATTCAAGTGCAACAGGCCTGTACTCGCCAACTGGATTCACCTTACTCTTTAAGGCTTGGATTTTTTCCATGATATTTCTTGCTTGAATGACTACTGATTTAATCTGTTTCATTAGATAATCAATATAGAATGTCAACCAAAGGAATTGACCATCCATCTTTCATTCATTCTCAATCGACCATAATTTATCATTCCAATATACATTTATTGCTTGATAGGCTTGATCCCAACCTTTATTGTCATGCTCTCCCTATTGTAACGCTTGCCTTATTTCCCTAATAGTCATAGCAAGAATTTCCTCTCCTGAAGCAATCGAGATGTCCTTTCTCATTCTTCATCAAGGGCGGCCCTGAATCTTTCATTTCTTTCTATGGATCTCTTCAGTTAAAGATGAGTGTCACTATATTCCTTTGACTTTTATTCATAAATAGTTGCCTTGGCTTCTCCTTCTAAAGCCTTAGCCTTCCAAACTCTTAATTTCTCACGAAGCTTATGCATTTCTTCCATCATTCTTTTGGAAGTCCTACTAAAGCTCTCGGATATCCTAGCAAGCTTTAGTTTTTTATTTTGATCAATCTAATCATTCTTTATTAAATATTTTTCCTCCATTCTCTTTATTTCTTTCCCTTTTGCTTCCATTTTCATTCTCATATAGGCAACTTCTTTTTAAAGTATTCTATTCTCCTTATTCATTCTTTTTTATTTTCTAGCGGCTTCTTTCTTAACCAAATCAATCTCGAAAGGCACGATAGGTTTGCCTTACCTGTGCTGGGAATAATTAAGTCACCTCCACAAACTTTTCTCCAAGCATCATAGCTCGGCATGGTCTGATTTGCAAATGCACACCACCCAGGCTTATGTCTCTCATTCCATTGCATAGCAGTTGCCTGAAGTATTTTTTTTATAGTTCTCCCCTTAACATACCAGATCCATGCCAGTTATGTTCGAAGTCATAGGAATGGATTACTGCAAACCATACTGTCTTTAGACCAGTAAAGGTACATACCCTATAGTGCCTTAAATACCAAGTAAAAGCATGAAAAGTAGCTCACTATATCAATAAGCAAAAGGTTTTAGTGAGAACTATATTGCTTTACAGGTTTCGTCTTTAAGAGAGAAATTCTTCAGTGTTTGAACCCATTGATTCTTGGTTCTTAGTTTGGACCATTGCTTCTTGATAAACTCTTAAAGAGGGATACAATGAGGAAAATAAGGTTTGACCTTGTCAGCACCGTCACCTAGAAATGACTTTAGCCTTGAATATATAATAGCAAAGCACTCTTGAAGAATCTACCTTAACCCCTTTTTAGGCCATGTGTTAAGTGCTTGGATCATTTCAGCTAAAATAGCTAGGGCCGAATGCATTTTCTAACTAACCAACTAAATAGGTCTACAACTACAACCTCTACATGCCCCAATATCCTTAGGAAGAAAACCAAACCATATATGGCCAAGGCACAAGCATCAAGGGCTTTTTCAGTGTCAAAGCATTTTTTTATGTATCCCTTCAAAAACTACCAAGAAATAAAAGTAGCGTTCCCTTTTTGCTCGATAAAATAACGACCTGTCTTCAAGTCTAAACTAAGAACTTCGCTTAATTTCTTAAGAAAGCTAGTCGAGTTGCATTCTTTGTAATAAATGGGCTTGGTCTCTAAAGGTCCAAGCTTGAGCAAGGCTGAGATCTCCTCTATAATCGAGGTCATGTCATGATGTTAAACAAAAAAATACTGAAATGATGGAACCTAAAACTCGATCATGGCTTGAACCAACTGCTCATCAAATTATACTTCAATGAGCAGTGCAATCTATACATATTTCTCCATAAATCAGGTTCGCTTAGCATTTCCCTATTGATCCCATATCTCTGCTAATTCTTTTAAATTGTTTTGATGAAGATCCAGATGTGTAATTTTTGACAACTCTGACACATAACTTTTCGGTATACAATCCTTGTACTTTTTGTGATTAAGGTTGGATTCATCATGAACCTCCTCAAAGTTTTGGAAATAACCACTCGTTCAACTATAAAATATAATGAAAAGTCAACTGAGTTGAAATTGTAGTCTAAATCAAGCATCCCTATATACAAATGAAGAATGCATTAAGAAAAGAAGAAGAATAGATAAGTTAGTATCCATAAGAAATAATATATCCAAATAATAATGAATTTTAACAAGAAGAAATAATATAATAGCAAATCATCTAAGTAAACACAAATAATCAATAAAAGGAGACAAGAAAAAAAAAGGTACATTTATCCCTTTGTATGTCCCTAATTTTCAGTGATATCCAAAATGGAGCATGATTTCAATTGGGAGGTCACCAAGGTTCACTATATGAGGTTTAAGATGGACCTTTAAATTAGTTTTCAAATTGCTCCTCGAGTCTAGAACAGACTAACGAAGTACCCAATCCTTACCTATCATGGATTTATATCGAAAAGGGTTTAATTCGAGTAATAGTATCTTTCATGCCCCGTAACGAGACTAACACTTTAGGTAGGCATAGGAATTTACACCCAGTAAGCTTTTCACTGGCTTAGGTAAAGGCTAACATCGTAGAAGGTAGAGTTACTTCACCCCTACTTAAAATATTAGGTACCTATGCCACTTTTAGAGATCTAAAAAAGAAACTACTACATATGTGCTCAGTGGTAATGAAGGGATGAGCAAACTTTTCTTGTGAGATATCACTAAAATGAAACCCCTATCCTAAATCCCTAAAAAGAAAACAAAAAACACAAAAACGGATTAGGGCAAACGTAAAAAATTTAAAATAGTGGGAATTATAATTAAATAATTATAGAAACCAAATTAATCAAAATTTATTTAACAAGTAATTAATTTTTTAAGCCTAACTCTCTAACTTGTCCCTAGTGGAGTCACCAAGTTGTCATAACATGGCTTAGATACGAATCTTAACCAGCTCGACTTAAAATGGTTGGTGTACCCATTATTCTTATATATATAATTGTATATCATTATTTTATTTTATTTGAGGCCCATATCATAATTAACATTATTTTTTATTTGTGCTTGGGGAGTAAGCTATCGAGATGAATCACTCAATTGACTTAACACTAAATAGTTGTCATGAAATGATCGTTTATTTTGGAGTCGCCAGCATTCTATTTATTAAGTGAAATCGGTCACCTATCAGAGTTTATGTTTTAAGGGTTATGAAGCCTCTAAAAACAAAACCCAAAGCCCATGTTGATACCAGAGATCATATGAAAGGGTCTAAAGTCGATTACGATTATGAGTAAGGATCAACCCTTTCATGATCCCTAGAAATCGGTACCTTTTTAATCATATGTTAATTTCAAATTTGATTTTTATTCAGTTACAATATTTAATATTTAATATTTAATTATAATTTCATAAATAATATTTTATTAAAAAACTTTATTATTCCGAGAAAATTGAGTTTTAATATTTTTTGGAAATCAAATTATCTTTTGTACCCTTCTAAAGAACCCAAATAACATGAAAGTTTTTATCATTCTCTATCGTACCCTGCTAGAGAACCCTATGGGATATGAAAGGTTTTTAAAATCAAAATATCGTTTGTACTCCGCTAGAAAGCTTATGGAATACAAAAGGTTTTATTTTTATAAAAAATTAAGAAAATCTTGACTTTTTGTTTGAAAAAGATATCTCGTTATTAAAATAATTTATAAAATTTCTCATATATGATGGGAGAAATTTTACGTACTATTTTAACTCGAAGATATTACCTTAATTTTTCTCAAAAAATATTCAATTTTATTAAAAATGTTAACCCTAATACTCAAAAATGGCCTAACATGATGAGCCCTTCCTATTGTACTTTTGATATGAAAATATCCTAATAGTCACATAAGACTTAGTTCTAACATGAAATTACTAAAATGCCCCTAGGATATACTTTCGACATAAAAGTATCTCAGTAATCCTAAATGACTCAAAAATAATTGTAAAAGGGTGAACCTATCTAAATATGTACCTTCTGCATAAAAGCATCCCGATGACTATATTAGATTCGATTCTAATAAAATTACCAAAATGCTCATAGGGTATACCTTCGACTTGAAATTATCATGGTACCTTAACGGCCACTAAAAACCATGAAATGATGAACCTATCCTAAATATACAGCTTCAGCATAAAAGCATCCCAATGACTATCTAAGACTCGATTTTGGAAAAATTACCAAAATACCCCTAGATTATACTTTCGACATGAAAGCATCTCGGTACCCTAATGGACACTTAAATGATCATGAAATAATGAACAATCCTAAATATGGAAATTAAAATTCTAAAATTGGCTTAAAATGTAAAAATTACAATTAAACCCCTAAAACATTTCAAAATTTAATTTCATACCCTAACGGAGAACTAAATGAATGCAAAAAGTTTTAAAAATTTCTATACCCTTACAGTGGACCATAAGAATGATAGTAATATTTTAAAGTGACAAAAATGATCATTTTAGCCCTAAATACTAAAGTTTGCTTATAGTCTTTTAAGCATTTTAATTTTGCGTATAGGTCCCTACAAGGAAAAACATCACAAAAAATCATCAAATATATGAAAAATAAATATGTAAAACATAGCAAAGATACCCATGAAGGCTCGGCCAAACACCTTTGGCCTTGAAACAACGTTTTTCACTTTTTTGCAAACTAGTCCTTAAACTTTTTAAATTTTACAATTTAATCCCTACCTAAAAAGCCATAAAATATCATCAAACATATGAAAATCAACATGTAAAACACTGTAAACACACTCATGAAGATTTGGCCAAGCACCTTTAGCCATAAAATAAATTTGTTCATATTTTGCAAACTAGTCCCTAAAATTTGTAAAAGTGCAAAATGAGCCATAAAATGTTAAAAATGCCTAGAAGATGTTTAAAAACACATAGATCACTCTCCCTATGTCACAAGAGACCTTCGGCCAAGGTAAAATGGTACTAAAAAAAGTTTCACATATTTTACAATTTGGTTACATATTTACTAATATTGCAAAATATCCCCCAAAAAAATGCAAAGTCATCACAAAAGTAAGCTCAAAATCACCATTAGAAACTTATACTAGATTTGGCTAAGATGAAAAATAAATAAGCATTAATGTACTTTGAAGATAAAAGTAAAAATAAACATAAAAGTAATTATACAAATATGTTGAAGAACATGTTAACGTGAGAATAGCGAAGAACAAAAAATATAAACATTTTTAGATATACAACAAAATCAAGATCACACCAACAACAAAAGTATTTTATAAAAAATCAAGATGTAGCCAAAAAAACAAAGAATAACAACAAATATATAGAAAATAGATCGTTGTCAACATGTTCAGCCTTTCAACATGGATGGAAATCCATGAGGTTTAACATGAATTTGACGCACAAAAATGAATCAATGTATAAGATGAACAAAAATCATGAATTTACAAGTGTATATACCTTTAAAGTGCTTGAAATTTAAAATAAATTAATGTTTTTATGAGTTTTTTTTT
>JAQSVH010194281.1:0-10926 GCA_029448705.1 Adansonia digitata | reverse complement strand
AACCTTCCCCTTTTTTTAAGGGGAGGAATGGCAAGGGCTGAAATAAACAACCCCTGGCTAAAAATGTTCTAGGAATTTCCTAGAAATTTTTTTTTTATTTTTTGACTTTGATTTTTTTGAAAATTTTGTAACAATATCTTTTTAAGTTGATTTGATTTAAATTAATTAAATTTGTCATTTAGTGGCTTGTATTATCCATGACGTCATTCATTTCTAGAGAGTTTTGGGAGATATTTATATAATATGTAAAATTATACCATAAAAATTAATTAAAAGGATTAAATTATAAAAATTAAAAATTATGTATTTGAAATAAAAATTTCATATGATCAATTTAATTTATTCTAATAACAAAACCAATTTTAATTTTCAAGAAAAAAATCATTAAAATGCCCGACCTTGTAAAATTTTATGAGAAAAACCTTTACCGGGGAAAATTGTATATGCAAAAAAAATGCAAAATTTATAAAATAAATTGAATTTTACAAAACTGAATTAATATGAATTTAATGATAATATTTAAAGAATTTTAAAATCTACAAGCTGAAAAAAATCTTATTGATAAATTTACAGACTAGAAAATACCATATCTTAGAAATAAAAAAATTAAAAAATGCAAAACTTATAAAGTAACATAAAATAAATTGAATTTTGAAATGCTGGTTTAATAAGAATTATTTAATAATATTTGAATAATTTTAAAAATTACAAACTCAAAAAAAAAAATCTTTCCCAAAAATTTATGGAATAGAAAACTTCGTATTTTGAAAACATAAAAATTTTGAAAGAAAATGCAACTTATAAAACGAATTTTGAAAAATTGATTTAATGGTGGTTAAAATGGAAATATTGAAAGAATTTTAAAGTTCAAAACTTGAGAAAATTCCATTAAAAATTTTATAGATAAAGGAAAGCTTATATTTTAGAGCAGATAAAATTTCAAAAAATACAAACTTGATCGAAATTAATTAACAAATTTTCAAAAAATTTCAAAAAATAGAACAAATTATTCAAAATTAATTAACAAAATGGTAAAGATAAAAATTTGAAATCCGAAACAAATCTTTATAAAAAAAATTCATGAGTAAAATACTCGCAATACAATGAAAAGTTTAAAAATAATTAGCAAAATTGCCAACTTGATGCCTTTGATAAAAAATGCCAATACAAATTTTTCCTTGAATATTCTTGATTTTTTGGATTGAATATTGGCATAAATACCATATAGGTATCGGCAAAAATATACTATAGTCAACTTCCTAAATTTTACAAAGTTCTTGAAAATTTTCTAAAAATGAGAAATTTGATCACGATATCATCCGCAAAAATAGATTTTTAAAATGTAAGAAGAAAATATTAAAAATAATTTTCCTTTCAAATATTCATCATGTATATTCAAAATTAAAGATCAAAATAAGACTCTTTTCTATCACATGATCGTACAGACATTTAAATATGACTAAAAAGGTCTTGAAATGTTTGGTTCATCTAAAAAAGATCAATCCCCATGAGGGTGGCCATTAAATTCTTAATCTTGGATTAAAAAAGGATCCGGACAAAACTAGATGTCTACATGTTGGCGTCCGATTCCCTATGGACTAAAGGAGACAAGCGCCTAGCTTTTTGTGGACTAAAAGGGAAAAGGCACCTAGCTCTTTATGGACTAGAAGGAAAGAGGTGTCCAGCTCTTTGTGGACTAAAAAAGGAAAAAAAGGCTTCTAGCTTTTTGTAGACTAAAATGGAATAAAGCTGTCTAACTCTTTGTGGACTAAAAAGAAGAAAGGCATCTAAGTCTTTATGGGCCAAAAGAGAAACAATGCGTCTAACTCTTTATGGACTAAAAGGAAAATGTGTCCAGCCTTTTATGGACTAAAATGAAAAAAATGTCCAACTCTTTATGGACTAGAAAGAAAAAGGGCATCCAATTTTTTGTGAACTGAAAGGAAAAAAGGTGTCTAGCTCTTTATGGACTAGAAAAAAGCATCCAACTCTTTATGGCTAAAAGAAAAATATGTCCATCTTTTTATGGACTAAACGATAAGAGTTTGGTATGTTTCTTAGATGGTTTTCGATTTGCGAGCTTGTAAGATTAAGGATTTTGACGTGGCACCTTTTATGGTTTTTCAAAAATGAAAAGTTTGGCTTAAAGTTCTTTGCTGGTTTGACTTCTGTGTGTAAGAGTTTGTACCTAAAGAATGTTAATTGTTGTATGAATGATGCATAAAGATTCAAATGCATGCTTAAATGCTGCAAAACTGATGACTTTAAGAGCCTAATCTAGTGATCGATTTTGGCTTTTTCAATTGTTTATTCTTTCATAAGTTTGATAGGGTTACCTCTTCCCTCAGGACTCACCACTCTTATTTTAGATTTTTGGAGGTCTTAAATGTTAAAGTTGTTTTCAAAAGGTATGGATGGCCCATGATTAGGAAGGAAAGACCTTGAGCTGGAATGTTAAGGGACTTTTTTTCGTTAAGTTTACTGGCAAGTGTAGAGGATTTATCCTACTAATTCTGATGCCGAGGGTGTTTTTGGTAGTTTGGATGGACTAATATGAATTTTGGTTGTTTTGATGATAGATGGAAAAATATATTTTGCTTTTTACCTTTAGACTAAGCTTTAGTGGGGAAAATGTTTTGAGCACATTTTCAAGATATAAAGGTCTAACGGTAAGACTAATTATTGTTCAAAGATTCATTTTTGATCTTTAGACATGAAAAAAAATCTTGAGAAGTTTCATCTTGTAAAGCAATGTTAGGAAATCATGTTATCAGTTCTGTTCATTTGTTAAGCATTATCAATTAAATGATAAACATGATGCAACATGGAATACAGGGGTTACTAAAAGACTTTGCAAGAAATCAAGTAATTGTATTTAATTTAAAAGAAAGAGGTTATAAGTTATGACAACTTTTGAGTTCATAAAAGATTTTGAGATAAAGGAGAGTTAATAATTGTTTTTTTGGTTGCTAAGCCCCTAATATTGATGACATGAATCTTCCATTGAGTGCTTTAGGAAACTTCTTAAGTAATTAATCCTTATGTTGTTGGCCTACTTATGAGGAGATTTTTTGAATTACCCCATGATGAAATGGTTGCCTCAAAGTTAGTAAACACCATTTTTCCCCATGCATGGGCGAAAATAAGATTCAATGGAGTAGATCAATGTAGAATAGGTTGGTTGGGTTATGATTTGGTGTTTTAGTCAAAGAAAGGTGGATCTAGATCGGGTTAAATTTCAACGAGAGTTTGGTTATTTATGACTACTTTTTAGGTTTTCAACCTAAACATCTTTGTTTTCCTAGATGCTCTATCTTTTTTATTATTTTTTAATTTTAAAGAAGAAGAATATGATGCCTTTTTGGGTTTTTACCTTAGAATCATTTTAGGCATAGTATTTTTTAAAAGAGTTAGAATTGACAAGGTTGGGCAAATCACTACCATCTATTTCAGCTAAGTTCAAGACTCTTTCATAAAATATGTGCTTTACTACATATAACCTTTCCTCATTTGAAGTCTATTTTCCTCGAGCATCTTTATGAAGAGGGAGGATTTGTTTAAGTACTAGGTCACCTTCTCGAAACAAATGTGATAGACCATTTTGTTATGGGCCTTCATTATACGTTTTTGCTGCCCATGATAGATGGTTTTCATTCTTTTTGCCTTAATAAGATTGAGATGTATATATCAGTTCTTGACCCGTTCGGCTTCTTCAAGTTATGATTCTATCAAAACTCTTAGTGAAGGGATTTCAATCTCAATTGGTAGGACAACCTCCATGCTGTAAACTAGGGAAAATAGGTAGCACTCATAGAAGTTTAAACTATTGTGCAATAGGTGTGTAGTGCAAAATATAGCTTTTTGTTCCAATTCTCGTACGTTTTAGCCATTTTTTTACTATTTTCATAATATTTTTATTGGCTGCTTCAATTGCCTCATCTATTTTTGGATAGTACAGTATTGAGTTATGATGCTAAATTTTGAATTGGGAATAAATTGCTTACATCATCTTATTTTTCAAGTTGCAGTCATTATTCATGATAATTTGTTCAGAAAGCCTATATCGGCAGATGATGTCTCGTTTAACAAATTCACACATAACGAATTTGGTAATGTTGGCATAAGATGTTGCTTCTACCCACTTGGTGAAATAATCAATTGTGACTAAAATGAAATGGTGCCTGTTAGAAGCCTGAAGGGTGATTCTGATAATGTCTATGCCCCATATAAAAAAAGGCCATGGTGCTATCATAACATGTAAAGGTGATGATGGGACATGGATTTTGTTCGCATAGATTTTGCATTTGTGGCACTTCAGAGCATGGTCAATACACTCTTTCTTAATAGTCAACAATTATAACCAGATCGCATGACTTGTTTTGCAATTTAATGTTTATTAGCATGCGTACTGCAAATTCCTTCATAGACTTCCTTGAGAATTCTTTTGGCTTCAAAGGCACCTAAGCATTAGAGCAATACCTAATCCCAACCTTTCTTGTATAAAATTCCACCATAAAAAATAGAGCTTGTTGTTATTCTTTGTATGGTTTTTTTATCAGTTTCAATAGCATATTTAGGGTATTATTGATCTCTAACATACCGAAAAATCTCATGAAACCATGGCAGGCATCTTTTTCTTCTTGGACATTCTGATAATGTGTCAGAGTTATGCAAATGCTTATTTCAATAGGAGCGACATCTAATTCTCGATTAACTTTGAGCATAGACGACAAAGTAGACAAGGCATCTACTATTTGGTTGTTTTCTCAAGCTAAATGCTAAAAGCTGATATCATCAAATTCTTTTTGAGTTCTAAGATCAGTTTTCCATAATGAATTAGTTTAGCACCAAGCATTTTCCATTCTTTTTTTTGTTGGTAGATGATTATGATCAAATTTTTAAACACTTGTAGGGTCCTGGTACCCTTTTCAAAGGTAGCTTGGAGTCCTATCATGCAAGCTTCATATTTAGCTATATTGGTGGTACAAAGAAAGTTCAATCTTGTAGTGAAGGGGTGGTGGTAGTTTCCATCAGGTGAGATAAGAATTGCCTTGATTCCATGCCTTGATGCATTTGAAGCTCATTAAAATACATTTTCCAAGATAAAATGCAATCACAAGTGTCTTCTACCTCGGATATAAACTTTAAATCTTCATCAAAAAATTCAAAATTTAAAGGTTAATAGTCATCTGATGCGCAGCTTCCCAAGAAGTTTGCTATTCTGTTACCCTTAATGGTTTTTTGGTTCCTGTACATGATTATTTGGAGAGCAAGACTTATGACCTGGCTAATTTTTCTAACAAGGCTGAGGCCTTACATAAATATTTGATGGGATCGAGTTTAGCGATCAGCCATGTGGTATGGTATAGAATGTATTACCTTAACCTCTAAACTGTCCAAGTCAGAGCACAATATAACTTCTTTACTCTAAAGTAGTTATTTTCATACTCTGTAAACTTCTTACTCAAATAGTAGATAGCCTGTTCTTTCGCAGTTGACTCATCATGTTGACCCAATACATAGCCTATAGACTTATCGAAAACTAATATATATAGAATTAAAGGTCGATCGGGTATTGATGGCATAAGTATTAATAAGTTTGAAAAATAGTGTTTGACTTTATAGAAGGCTTCTTGGCATTTCTCATTTCATTCTCAGAGATTTTATTTTTGAAGTAGCTAAAAGATCAAAATCACATTTGTTAGTTAGCTAAGATATAAATAAAGCTATGTAGTTCAACCTTCCAAAAAAACTCTTTTTTGGGTTTAAGGTTGTGGCAGGTTTTGAATGGCCTTGACTTTGTTAGGATTTACTTTTATTCTTTTCTCACTCACGATGAAACCTAATAACTTATTGGATGTGATCAAATGTGCATTTGGCAAGATTTAGCTTGAATAGGTATTTAAGAAGTAATTAGAAAAATTTCTTAGGTTGGCAACGTGTTTACTTTCTTTTAGTGATTTGGCAATCTTATTGTCCACATAGACCTCTATTTCTTTGTGGATAAGATCAAGGAATAACATTACCATTGCCTTTTAATAGGTTGCCTTGGCATTCTTGAGCCCAAAAGGCATTACTTTGTAGCAAAAAATGCCCTACATGGTCAAGAAGGTGGCTTTCTCTATGTCCTTAGCTACTATTTTAATTTGGTTATGACCTAAAAATCTATCCATAAAGGAAAACAATGTATTTTTGGTAGTATCGTCTACTAGGGTGTTGATGTAAGGTAGGGAAATTATCTTTTAAGCTAGCTTGGTTCAGGTCCCTATAGTCTACACACATCCACACCTTGCTATCCTTTTAAAAACTGAGACTATATAGGCTTCCCATTCAAGATATTTAGCTACTTCAAGAAATCATGCTTTCAATTGCTCTTTCACTTCCTCTTTGATCTTCAAAAGTATCTAGGTTTTATCCTTCTAAGCGTATGTTGTATAGGCTTACATTTAGGTTTGAGAAAAAGTTTATAGACTACAAGATTGGTGTCTAATCTAGGCATGCCCTAGTAGGACCAGCCAAACATAGCTCGATATTCTTGAAGGAGATTTATCAGTTTGGTTTAGGTTCATAGGTTTATGGAAGTTCTAATCTTAACTTCTTTTTAATGGGTTCTTCATAAGGTAATATATGTTTTCCTTCTTATACAATTAATCTTAGTAGTCCTAGGGCTGTGGGGTTCTCTTTAGAATCACTTTCAGGCCTAACCTTCCCGACGCAAATTAGTTGCTTAAAATCGATATCAGAAACTTAGAATGAATATTCATGTCACTTTTATCTAGGTAACTAAAAATATGGAAAAGAACAATATAGATGGAAAAATATATAGAGAAAAGTCTGAAAGTTGGCAAAAACTATAAAAATGGACACAAAAAATGAAATGCATAATGCTTAGTCATTTTTATTAATAATACTTAATAAAATGATGCCCATACAAAGGATTCTACATTGCTCTTGGGTAGAAGCAATGTAGGTTTAGTTCATAGAATTACTTTGAAACAGACTTGAAAAGTACCTGAATCTCAGCTTCAGTCCAAAGACTTGGAATAAATCCTGGAAAGCATAGGCTAGTCCCCGTGTCTATTGCTAGCATCTTTGGCTCATCAAATGTATCGATAGGGAAATCCTCAGACGCCTTGTTCAATATCAGTGTAACATTGTCAGACCTTATATGCACATATCTTTTCAGACAAAAACATTCTTGAAGTAACAAAAATAACATCGATTCATGCCCCAAGTCTTGTCTCAATAATTAGTTCATCTTTTCTCATGGTTCTTTTGAGCTTGTTTTCTTTTTTATTCTGCATTAGGCTTGAACCCTAATCCTCTTTTGTCGATCTGGTTAATAACTTTTAGTGCTTTGATAATTTCCTATAGATGCTTTTCAAGTCTCTTTCTAGCCTGAGCAGCTTTACTGATGGTTAACTTTAGACCTATATAAATGTTTTTCCATAGGTGAGGCTTAACCATTGGTAACCACTCCTTGACATTAGTGGCATCGACAAACTCAAGAGACTAAAATGAGGATTTTGAAACATTCTCATCAGGTTCAATATATGAGGCATTAGTTAAGGTAGCAACAATACTATCTTCTTCTCCTCTAATGTGACAACCTTATTTTCAACGATGAATTTCAACTTCTAATGTAGTGATGATGGTACTACCCTTGCAAAATGAATTTAAGGCCTTCCTAACAAACAATTATGCGATGGAGCAATGTCCATCATATGGAAATCTACTTTATAAATGTGAGGGCCAATTTAGAGTGGAATAATGATGTTTACCATGATGTTTTTACAAGTTCCATTGAACACTTGCAAAAGTGTGTGACTATTTTGGATATAAGATATGTCAATGAAGAGCTTGCTCAAGCATGATATGGGTATTACATTAGAGCTGACCCTGTTATCAATAAGCTCCTTGGGTAATGTGCTACCTTCGCAATATGTGGTGATGTGAAAAAGGGCTTTATAGTTTCCCCTTCCTCTATGAGGGATTTCATCATTGCTAAATGATTAATTGTTGTCTGCACTAATGTTGCTTACTAGGTGATCCAGCTGGCCTATTGCGATGTTGGGAAGGACATATGTCTCATTCAAGACCTTGAGGAGAGCATTGCTATGAGCTTCAAAATTTAATAGCAGTGGCAGTATAGATATCTTAATAAGTTACTTGTTCAACTGATCGATGATGCTGTATTCACTATGCTTGATTAACTTGAGGAATTATGTAGCTTCTTTCTCACTCATTAGCTCATTGACAACTATTAGATATGATTCTTTAGTTGTAGACTTTGGTGCTTGAAGGATATGAATAGTGCCCTTTTGCTAAGTTTTATTTCTTGATGCAATAGGGGCATAACATCTACCACTCTGAGTTAGATGGCCTACCTTTAAGAGATTAATGTTTACTGCTTGTTGACTAGATTTTTCGATGATTAAAGTTTTTGCTTTTGTATTTATAAGGAACTACTTTATTATCATTATAAGGGAAAAGGGATGGAAGTTAAACAATCATCTTTAACATGGGTTGAACAAAGGTAACTTTGATGCTTAGTCAGTTGTCAAATAAAACCAACGGCCTTCCAACACTTTAAGGAGGATTTTTCTTGTCCTTTTTCCATGGTGTTGATAAATGGTATCACATATGTGAACTTGGTTTTTGAGGCTCGCTTTTTATCATAGAATTTAATGCTATCCTTATTCATCATTCTTTTAACCATAGCATGGAACTTTTTGCATGTTTGAAGAATGTGGCCATAGAAGGTATCGAAATCATAAAAGTCATTGGCTCTTTTTTCTGTTCTTTTGACCTTATTAACTAATTCAGCTTGTACTAGGATTTGCTGGACTAGATTCATTGGCATCCTAACCTTGTTTACGCTCTTTATGATCTCTCAGTCATTTTCAATAGCCATTTTATTTGCATTTGATTAAGTATGAGCTTCAGATAAGATGGTTCCAATACTAGATTTTTTGCTATTGTTTAGCCTTAATATTTTCTTTTTCTTTGCCCTTAAAGGTATCTCTTTTGTCTGAGTCCTTTTCATGGCTCATCAATCATTCCATACAATACAACTACATTTATGAAGTTCCTTAAGTTATTCTTCACTATGTTCTCATAATAAGGCACTTGTAACATGTTGACAACTCTAACAGTCATCTCTTTCTTTATCAACAAAGGGTGAATTTAGGCTGCCTCTTTCATCCACCTCAGAGCATACTTTTTAAAGCTTTCATTAGCTTTCTTTTTCATGCCCATTCAAAATCCAATTAGGGGTAGGTCTCTCCTCATCTATGGCATTAATAGATAGATTAATGCATTCATCCTACTCTTCATAGAACTCGATTTTGGACCAACCTATCATCCCTTGGACCACTTCTAGGTCAAGTAGGTAGTGTTGCAGAATGTGCTTTTGACCGCAATGGTGGTAAAATGGTTTAGTGGCTTTTGCACTCTGGTTTTCAACATTTGACACTATTCCAGCCTTCACAAAGGCTTACCATACCTTGCTCATCAGTGTCTTGACTTATTTAGTGTTTTTTTTCCAAGAACTTTTCCCATCAATCACTACAAACTCTTAACTTTGTGAGGTTAGGAAGCAGATTGGCTCCAATATTAGGTCCAGGCCATTGTTCGACCTTGATAACAACCTTTTCTAGTAAACTCTACACCTTTCTCTTGAACGAGGTGTAATTCTCAAGAGAGTGACCTTGTGCTCTAGCATGGTATTCACAATAGGCTTTCTCATACCATTTGCTATTTAAAGGTGATATTGGATTTATAAACACCAGGGCCACTAGTTGACCTACTAATAGATGAGAGTAAATTTCTTTGTAAGAGTAAAGAAGTGGCTTAAAATGTTCCCTTTCCCGGGGTGGTTATTGATTATTTAGAGCTTTTGTATTGTTTGAGTTATAGGATTATGCACTATAAGTAGTGCTTTAAATAGGATTCAGCATGAAACTCATTTTTGGTGTGAGCATTGGCAATTGCACTGGTGAGTGTGGGTTAAAACCATATGTAGCATGTTTGGGAAGTACATACCTTGCGCTAGATGTGGATTCCATGTGAACTTAGTAGGACTTTTGCCAATAACATTCACTTTCTTCTTTTTACCTTTGCATGTTAACTTTATGGTCTTGTTAGATGACTTTCCACTAGATAATTTACCATTTTGATAACATTATTGATTATTTCACCTGATATAACCATGTCGACTAAATTTTTTATGGCATTTCTTACTACCTATCATAGTAAAGAGCTTGTAGTGTATTGATAAACATGAATGTCATTTCTTTCTTAGTGAATAGAGAATAAACTTGAGCTATTTCTTCTATCCACCTCTGAGCATACTACTTAAAGCTCTCAAAGGCCTTCTTTTCCATATTCATGAGAGAGAGATGATCGAGGGCCTAGTTGGATATGTGCTTATATTGATTAAAGAAAGTGGTGGGCCAAATCCACTCATGTCTGAATTCATACGGGATCAAGCCCTATATACTAATAGATGGTTGGCTCAATTAGGCTATCCTGGAAGTAGTGAAATAGTAGCTTTTTGTTCTTCTTATATGTAACCATCTTAAGTCAGTGCATATAAAGGTAGGTAATGGGCCTTATCATCCTATTGTACCTTTTAAATCTCACACTTTAAATTTAGATAGTATAACAAAAAGGGAAACCAGTCCCAAAGATTTAGCATATACAATACCAAATTTGTCACTTTCTTTGATAGCTCAAAGGCACATTGCTAGTTACTGATAGTTGTTTAAGTCTTCATCATTTTTCAAAAACTTTTTTGTTTTTTTCTCGCTTCACTTGTTTGTTGAGATCCGGGACTATAGATCATATCTGTGAAGAGCCTACACCTAGAAATCTTTAAATTAGATGAGGTACCATTGCTGGGTTAGTGTAAATGAATGGTTGAGT
>JAQSVH010194249.1:0-12144 GCA_029448705.1 Adansonia digitata | reverse complement strand
TGTGTGTGTGTGTGTTTAATTTTTTTTTCATCAAGTCAAAATTCAAAAAGCAAAGCAAAGGTTGTCTAGTTAATCTTAGTCAACAGATTTGGATTTATAAGTATAGAACAAAATAATGAAACATTAACAAGCGAGATGCTGTTTACGAAAAGCACTACAATTACACAGTTGATGGAGGAAGCCAACATTAAATGTTTCCGTAGTCAATTGAAAAGCAAAACGATAAAATAAATTGGAAGAAAATTATGCAAAATCAAATAGTTTCAACAGCCACTAGTCTTTCAAGGTTTCATATTAAGTAATAAGCAGCTACGGTGCAAAAGATAATGCAATACAGATCCTGAGGAAAGTAGCACTCCCGTCCAGAACCAAGACTCCAGAATATGCCATAGTAACAGCTACACATCAGCCAAAGCATGCTGAAACAATCGATAGGTTTATCAAACCAAGCAGAGCTGATGGCGTTCCAATCTAATGTTAAGAAAAAGGAAGTGGAATTGTTAGTATTACAAATTACTCTATCTTGAATCTTGGAAGTAGGATGAATAAAGAGAAAATATTTAAGACTCATGTTTGGAGTATGGCTATAAATCATTAGACCTCATTCTTCACCTTGTCTAACAATATATATATAAATAGATAGATAGATGGATGGATAGATAGTGCAAGAACAAAGATAATCAAATATATAGTTAATATCATTTTGTTGTAGACCCTGGAAATATATTTCATCTCAAAAACTATGTTCTGTGTACAATCGAGACATGACAAATCTAGCACCAACAAGAACATGAATTACAGACTTCCAATAAGGTTGAAGTCCCCAGGGAGTAATCATAATAATAATAGACAAATTGGAAAGAATGAAAAGCATATCCCTGTAATTGACAATTCTGGTATTTGCATAGTACCTGTTCTCATTTAACTCTCTCTGCATCGCCAATGGATAGTATAGTTGCAATCAGGTTCTTTACATTCGAGGGCCGGCCCATTGCAATGCTTACCGCATGCAGCACACGGAGGGCAATTCCAAATGTACTTAACAAAAGTGAGATTGTGTGGATGACTACGATAGAATTTGCATGTTCTTCCAAGTTCGATAAACGGAAGGTCCCCGAGAACACAATCAGGATGAACAGTGGTATCACAATCTGCACAGCTATAGAACCATTGGCTTGGAGATCTTTCTTCCTCACAAATATCACAATAAAATTGAGTTGAATTTGGATCATCCTGATATGTTAGGGCCAAAAGATGCTTATCACACTTGTACCAAGCTTTAAATGGTAGTATGATACATTTGAAATCTACGGCAAATTCACAACGTTGCTTGCATCTATATGCAAAAGATTTGTTAATACGCCGGGAACAAGCAGTGCAATTCCCAATATACTTGTGGTCAAGAATGAGTCGGTGTTCATGACTTGGATGGCTTAAGTTGTCTGGTAATGAACTGCATTGAATGTCAATCTGGAAGCAGAAATCTCTCTTCTTGCACTTGTAGCTAAATCCATGATGGTAATTTTTGCAAGCATAGCAATATCCAAGCCGGTAATCCTCGGTAAGTATGAGCTCGTGCCTGTGCCTAGGGTCTTGCTTTTCTCTAGGCAACTCGGCACAATTTCTGTGGAGAAAAAACTTGCATTCCCCACAACTATAGAAAGAATCTGAGACAGGGAGCATACACCCATTGCAACTGTTACCATTAATTTCTACTTCACCACCAAAATAGAAAATCAAATTATGCTTATGGTACTTATGTTTGATCTCTGTTGCTATCACATCCTCTCCCAGAGTCATTTCTTTAATAACATTGGTGATCAAACTTGTAGATTCACTCGTTGTTCCCTTCAACTCCTCATCTTTGACTTCGACGAAAGATGTTCCATCCCAAATTTCTTTGTCTGTTGCACAATTCACATGAGCAATATAACTGCAGTTAGAGGTCGAACAATGGTAACTTCCAAACTCTGAATCCACATGGTCGCCGCAAATTCTACATTCCCATGATTCGTATTTGTTTTGCTGAAGAAAATAAGCGTGAGAAATGGGATGTGGATGTCGCGTTATTTTGATGGTACCCGGCAGGGAAAGGCATGTCTTGTGAACAATGAGGTTGCATTCGACACATAGATAGGCAATGTACTGTCCATCAGTGCCACATGCATCGCACCTGTATCCTATTGTTCTTGATAAAAGCTTCCATGGGTGTGCATGAGTGGAGATATAAATTGTGGGAGGCAGTGAAACATCTCCAAGGTTACGGCTAAACTGGCAAGCAGAGCAGTAATAGAAAAACCCAGTGATGTCCTTATAGCACAAATAGCAGGAACAGTCATTTGGATGAGTATTTGAATTCAGCAATAGAGTAAGAGGATGTTGGCGGTGAGAGTAGTGATTAATCTCTTGGCGTAGCTCCGCACATGCCTTATGTAGATCAAAACTTCTACAATCCAAACATCTATAAATCGGACCATATAGCGCTTCACAACATCCAGAGCAATAACCGTTAACATCACGGTTGTATCTTTCGTTTAAGATCAACGTATGCTCGTGAAGAGGATGTTTCAGTTTATCAAAGTTTCCATCAATGCATAGTTGTAGCTTAGCACAACGCACATCCAGATCAAAGTTACAAGAAGCACAGTGATAAAAAAATTCAAAATAGTATTTGTGACAGAAATTGCAATGATATCTTCCATCAGAATATGGTGGCTTTTGTAGAAGAACGAGAGGGTGTGGAGTGTGGAACGGATGATTAATCTCAAGGGGCAGCTCAGCACATTCCTTATCAATGTCGAAATTGATGCAATCCAGACATCTATAAAACTCACCTGATGTTTTTTCCTCGCACAGACTGCAATAACCATTAAGTTTCTTGTTATGGTTTTCAATGAAGATCAAAGGATGTTCGTGGTAACGATGTTCAAGTCTAGGAAGCCTTCCAGTAATGGATTGTTGAAGCAATGCACAGCTGATGTCAAGATCAAAACTACAAGAATCGCATCGATAAACGGACTCCGAGGAAGCCTCATGACAAAAATTACAAAGGTAGTGAAAAGAAGGATTTGGTATAAGAATAAGAGGGTGTGGAGGATGCAATGGATGATGAATCTTTGGGGCTACCTCAATCTCGACACATGTTTTGTGAAGATAGAATTTGCAATCAATGCAACAGTAGTTGGGACCTTCAACTGGTTCCTTGCACAAAAAGCAGAGAAGACAATGTTGGCAGTCGCTGCAAAAGAGAATATCAAACTGGCAGCCGGTGCTTGGAGCCTCTAGTTGTTCCTCACAGAAGAAGCAACGACCTCGCTCGTCTTCACTTGTGGCATCACTCTGTTCTACATTTGAAGCTACTTGGTCAGGGTGAAATTGCTCTTGGTCTTGGATGAGCACCGAACACTGAGCTTCTTCGCTTGAACGACTTGCCTTTCTGAAGAACACCAGCTTCAGCAGATGCTGATGGCTAAAATGTTGAAGATCCATTTCTGTCTATTCAATCAGAAGCAAAGTTGGCTAAGAGAAAACTGCTTCACTTCTGCTTTACCACGCTTTCTAGCCTCGAGATTGGGAAGATATAAAAAATAAGACCGAAAAAAAAAATGAAAGACTTCCGGGCAGACTTGTTTATTGTAAGTGGGGGGTTGTCCTGTTTTCCAAATCTTCAACTTTTTGAGAAGAAGTGGTGGTTTTTTATTATTCTTTTTCTCTGTAAAATAATTTTGTTTATAAAAGTACATAACTGATTATTAGTTTAACATTGAAATCGCTATTTAACTCCTCAGTTATGATGAAATTGGAAGCCTGGTTTTGCAGTCCCGTCTTGGTACATCCCAAGTGTCTTTTAACTCTTAATCATTTTTCTTTTTTGCTGTAAATTTACTGCTATGTTCAGTCCATGTTTCCGCATAAACCTAAAACCAACCTCAAAAACTAGTTCGAGGTAGGTAATTTAGAACTTTTAACATCTATATTTGGCGAAAAAGATTTAGAACATGCAACCCAACTAAAGGGGCAAGCAACTTAGCTGTCTTGTCAAGTAAAAAAAAACAAAAAAAATCAAATAAATCTCGAAAATTAACTTGTCAGACAAGAGTTTAATGAGATATATAATCCATAATAAAGTATAGAAGACCTGTACCGCAAGATTTTTGCCGTCATTGATTAAAATATCTCATAGATTCAAACATAAAGGATTTAAATTTTCAGCCACATGCATCCATTCATCCTATTGCTTCATCATCATCAAAAGTCAAAAGGCGCAATAAGAAAGAAAAGTTCTATTTCTTCAGAAATCAGAGGTAAGAATATCATAATATATACACACACACGCACACACACATTATGTATTATGTTATGTCGTTGATCAAAGTCATTCTTTATTTAACTTTCCTCTGTCGTATTTTGATGGCTCAATCATAGCAGGCAGAGCTAGCTATAAAAAATAATTATGACGAATCACTAAATTATTTATCCCTAATCACTGACCCAATCCTTTCTTTAAGCAAATATTGTCACCTGGGAAAGCTCATAAGTAAGTCATGAACTCGTTGTTTATCTGTTTAAGACTAATTGAGATCTAGGAAAATAATTTTATAATCCAATTATAATTTTAAAAGTTTAATTTAAAAATAAATTATGATGCATGAGATAAGTAAAAAAAATTGCAAATCTAGTAGTAATTCTTAGTTACAATTTATTTTTTGGATTACGTATCCATTTAACATATAAGAGCCATAAAAATAATGAATATGCATGATAGTAATAAATTTAAGTTTGGAGAGCTTCTTAATTTATATTCATAATTATAAAAAGGAAATTTGAAAGTTTGAATCGTAGAAAAATTAAATTAGATGTTGTTTTTGTATTTACACATTAACACATGCACCAACCACCTTCATTTTACCCATTTTAATAGAATACCAGTTTTATTGTAGAATATGGTATCACAATGCGGAAGTTCAGTTCATTCTCAAAACTGTTTTATATTCTATTTCTGTTTACAAGTGAGACATGACAAAGCTTTATAAATTGATTAATATTCCAATCAAACAAAAAGCATCCATTTTCATCACAACTCAGAATATAAACCATTCAAGAAAAATATTACAAGTTAGAATCCAATAAGAGCTTCAGAATGATACATACTTACTTACATACATGCATATACATATATATATATATCTATATCAATAAGAACCAGGCATGGTAAATAACAAGTGCTGAATCCTATTGGTTACCTTCCAAGTAAAATGGTGGCCTCAGCAGGTACCTAGACTCAAGACTTCCCCATCCGACCTCATCAAAAAGTGATTGCATTTCTGGTCCGTAGTTAAGCAATCGAATTTCTGATCCATGGTGAATAGAATCTTTACATCTCCAATGGATTGTAAAGTCACACCCGAACTTACATTCAAGGAACTGCACAGTGCAAAGTGTGCGACATACTTTGCACAGAGGTAGGTTCCAGATTTTCTTCGCAAAAACTAGAGGGTGTGGATGAGCAAAAACACGGTATCTTCTCCCAGGCTTGACATGTGAGAGTTCCCCAAGAATACATTCAGGATGAACAGTGTTATCACATAATTTACAATAATAGTACCAGTGCTTGGGGTCTCTTTCTTCCTCACAAATATCACAATAATGTTGACTAGGATCAAGATTGTCCGTATATGCTAGATTGAGTTGGTGTGAGTCATACTTGTACCGAGCTTTATATGGCAATGTGACGCATTTAAAATCCAAGACAAAAGTTTCACAATACTTGCATCTAAATGCACCAGCTCGAAATGCTATATGTGCGGAACAAGCAATGCAATTTCCTTCATACTTGTGGTCAAGGAATAGCTCGTGTTCGTGACTTTCATGCTTGATGGTATCTGATAGTAGACTACATTGAATGTCGATGTCAAATTTACATTTTTTGCATTTGTAGCTGAACCCATGATGAAAACGCAAACAAGCCTTGCATTTGCTTATAGGATTGGTAGAATGTAGCTTGTCAAGAGTGAGAGGGTGCCGGTGAAGTGGGTGTCGCTTTTCCGTAGGCAATTCAGCACAGCTTTTATGGAGGAAAAAATCGACTTTTTCACAACTGTAGAAGGGAGCTGAAACAGGCTTCATGCACCCATCACAACTTCTATCATCCAGATTTAACCCATCACTAAGAGTAGCAGTGAGACTTAAGTTGTGTTTGTTGAAAAAATGTCTGATCTTTGATGCTATTAAATCCTCTCCATCCATGGTTTCCTCAATAACAACAAAAGACCGTAATGCTTCCTTGGACTTCTGATCTTCATCACCTAAATCAGCTGTTTTATCCCAAATAAAGTCATCTGTTGCACAATGAACATGAACAATATAATCGCATTCTTCACAGTAGTAACTCCCATGCTCTGTAGGCACATTTCTGTGACAAATACTGCACTCTCGCTCCAGCTTTACAGTTTTGCTATTCTCTGGAAGGAAATATTTGTGAGAAATTTCGTGAGGATGGCGTATTATTCTGAGACTTCTTGGGAACGAGAAGCAGTCTTTCTCAACAATATTGTCACATTCGAGACATAGATAGGGAGTTCCATATCGATCGTTGCCACAAAAGTCGCACCTGAATGACAACGGCCTTGCTACAAGAGTAAATTCGTGTTGAGGATCGTGATGTTCGGCTTTTCTACTGCGTTGCAGGAAAACCTCTTCAGGCAGACTCCCAAACTTGCATTGAGCGCAGTAATAAACAAAGCCCTCTGTACGTATTTGTTTCCTGCACAAACAGCAAGAGCATCCTTCCTGGTGAATAGGCAGATTTGCGCAAAGAATAAGAGGGTGCCTGCGGTGAGAGGGATGGTCAATCTTTTCGGGAAGCTTAGCACATTCCTCATGAAGGTGGAACCTGCAATCAAGACAACTGTAGATCGGGCCTGATAGTCTTTGCCGACAACCAAGGCAAGAGTCATTGACTTCAGCACTATGCTTCTTAATGAAAATCAATGGATGTGCTTCATGGCTAAAATGTTTAATCTCCACAACCTTTTCAGGATTGAGTTCCGCAAGCAGAGCGCACTTGATGTGAAGATTAAATCCACAAGAAGGACAATGATAGAGGCATCCCACAAAACGACTGCAACAGAAATTGCAAATATCTTTGGTAGGATTCGGCGGTTTGTCTAGAATAAAAAGAGGATGTCTACGATGAAAGGGGTGGATGATCTCAAGGGGTAACTCAAAACACTTTTCGTCAAGGTGGAATCCAGAATTGAAACAACTGTAAATAGGACCTGATAGTGATTCCTCACACCAAGAACATGAATCATGGACTTCATTTTTGTGCTCTTTGACGAAGAGCAATGGATGCTCATGGCCGAAATGTTTAAGTTCAGGAAACTTTCCAGCACTGAAGTGTGGATGCAAAGCACATCTGACGTGCAGGTCGAATTTACAAGTGGAACAATGATAGACAAATCCACGGCAATGACTATTACAGAAATCACAGTAACATATATCTGAAGGAGGATATGGGGATTTTACTAGAAGTTTAAGAGGGTGTTTTCGGTGGAAGGGATCATTAATCTCACGAGGCAACTCGAAACAAGCCACATGAAGGTAAAATCGGCAATCAAAACAACCATATATTGAATCTGATAATGGTTCATTGCATGCAGAACAGTGACATTTAACGTCATTGCTATGCTTTTCAATGAACATTAATGGATGCTTGTGGCCAAAATGCTTATATTCAGGAAATTCGCCACCAATAAGCTGTTGAGGCGAGAAACATTTGACATGAAGATCGAATTCACAAGAAGAGCAGTGATAAATAAACCCCTTGCAAGGACTGCAGCAGAAATTACACATACATATAGCTGAAGCATATGGCGATTTTGTCAGAAGTTTAAGAGGGTGTTTTCGGTGGAAAGGGTGGTTAATCTCTGTCTCTAGCTCGGCACATGCTTTGTGAAGAGAGAACTTACAGTCAGTGCAGAAGTAGCTTGGCCCCTCTACTTGTTCCTCGCACCCTGAGCAATACAAAGGGGCTTCCTTACTGGCATGAAATTTCGATTGGTCTACTGGTTCTTTAGACCCCGAGCAACTATAGTTTTCGCTCGAATGACTGTGCTCTTGGATGAAGAGCAGTGGATGGTCATGGCTGAAGTGTTTAAAAGACATCTCCCCACTTTTCCTCAATTTTCCTTCCTTCTCACAGTAAGACAGGAAGATAGATATCTTGAGCTAAGCTAAGTTGTTAATAAAGAAAATTTTTTTGTCCAAATCGTATTCGTTGGTTGTTGAGTGTAATTGTTGTTCTAGGGCTTCTTGTTTTCTCCGGTGCAAATGACTAAATTGCACGCCCCACTCCCCCTTGTTGGTTGTCTTGGCCTGCAGAAGATAATTCATCAATTAGTCAGTCAACCCCATTGGCTCTTGCATTGGCAATCAGGCAATTAGTCAGTCAGGTGCATTGACTGCTGGATAGACACGTTTATAGCATGACCACTTTAAGCGCAAGCAAGCTAGTGGACCTGAAGATAAGGGTGTGATACAGTATTTTATATGATTCAACGAATAGAATATATAAAATTAAAAATTATAATATG
The DNA here is from genome assembly GCA_029448705.1 of Adansonia digitata. Classification (NCBI taxonomy): domain Eukaryota; kingdom Viridiplantae; phylum Streptophyta; class Magnoliopsida; order Malvales; family Malvaceae; genus Adansonia; species Adansonia digitata. The sequence continues at coordinate 3,550 of JAQSVH010194249.1, read as the reverse complement.
ATAATATATGAATATATTTTTAAAATTTATTTAATATATATTATAAATATATTAAAATTAATATAAGTATAAAAAATTTAAAATATATTTATAATATAATAAAATATATAAATATAATATAAATTTTATTATATTATAATTTTTGTTCTTACAACCAGATTTTAGAGCTATGACTGTGATTGGTAAAAAAAAAAAAAAAAATTGAGAAGATGGGTAGAGATGAAAAATAGAAAGAAAATAATTTTTATTAATGTAGACACTCATTTTTGTCAGTATTTAATTTTAATTTTAGTTTTTGTTTTAATTTTAATTAATTTTAATTTTGTTTTTAATTTCAGAAAATCTAAAAAAAAAGGAAAATACAAAAGAAATAAAAAAGAAAATTTAAAAAAAAAAAGAAATAAGTTGGATGCAAATAAAATTGTTTGGATTAAAATCTAAAATTTTAAGATTAATATAAAAATTATGATTAAATTAAAAATATATTTTAATTACAAAGAAAATTTCTGACAAAATTAACTTCAGACTTTACCAATTTTTCCTATAAAAATTAAGCTAATTTTAGCTTCTCGAGACACAAACAAAAAATCAATAAGTAATGCATAAAATGGGGTTTTTAAAAATATTAAGTGTTCTTGTTCATCAAAAAGTTTCATCTAAATCGGAAGTCTGCCGCCACTCATCGAAATCTAGACCTGCGCAGCAGTGTAGCATCAGAACAGGGACATGGGGTGAGCAGCTGAACGAAGGGTGGCGAGGAGAAGGAGCAAGACAAAAATCGAAAGAGGCCAATACTTTACAAAGAACTTAACGTTTTCGTTTTATTTTTTTTTTCTTCAAAATCACGTGTGTCCACGCGTCACTGTTGACCCACGTGATACAGATTTATTTATTTATTTTTCCCTGTGTCTACAAGTACAATGATGCATGGCTGAACCAAAGCTTCCAGCTCCCATGGATGACGTCATTAGGAGTATTGTAATTTTTTTCCCTTCCATTTATTCAAGTTTTAACTTTTGACTTATGATTACTAACATCTTTCATTATTACAGCTTTGATTTCAATAGCTCATTCATGACTTTTTTTTTCTTCATTTTTTTATTATTAATTAATTTACTAATTTATGATAAAATGTGATTAATTAGGTATATGTATTTTTTATGTTTTATTTTGTACATGATTGCTAATATTTTTCTTTTTATTTTCAAGTTTAATTTAATTGAAATAATTAATTATTTTAATTTTAAGTCAAATTTTTTTATATTATTATTTTAATTAATTAATTAATTATAAGATTAATAAAAATTGATGAGATCAATTAGTTAAAACTAATTTAGGATAATATAAGATTAATTAGATATTATATTTAGATAAGTGTTTGAGGGGCACTGATTCTTTTTCAAATGTAACGAAATTATCGAACCTTATTATAGTAAGTAGATTAAAACTTATTATTTTTAAGTGCTATATAAATCACTATTCACGCATAGATAAAAATAATTAGTGGCGACTACATAAATTGAATATAGCATACTAAATTCATATTTGGTATGTGACAATAATTAGCATATAAAAAAAAGTAAATAAAGAAAATAGAGAATATAAACATTTTCTTTTTTTTATTGATATAATAAAATTAAATTACTTCAAATTAAAAAAAAAAATAAGAGGCTTATACGGGAGTCAGATGTGTATTTTTACAAAATCGTTTTTCTTTTTTAAATTTTACTTTGTTATGTAATTTGGTAATGAATATAATGATAAAATATTTTCTATTTTTCAATTCTAACAGTGGATGAAAAGAAATATATATATATATAAAATTTTTTCTCACTTTTCCTTTCTTCTATTTTTATCTTTTTATTTTTCCTTTCATTTTATAAAAAAAAAAAAAGCCTAAAAGCCGAATAAAAAGGAATAAATTTTTGAAAGGCTAGATAATTATTAGTAGGAAAACATAATTAACATGGAGGGGCAACTTCCTTTTCTAGGATGATTTCAGCTCGTACGTGCAAATGTCTGTTTGCTTCAAAATTTTCAAATTGCTCAGAGCAGTAATAACCCAACAGAACAATATATTTATCTGTTATATATAATAAGAAAAATAATCCTTTATATATTAATTATATATTACATTATATATAAATATAAAAGTTCCAGCTCAAAAACTGTATGACATTTATACCTTCATAATTTATCAAATTATTATTTTATCCTTATTCTGATTAAATTAAAATATAATTAATTTTTATCTATTACTTTATAACATTAAATATCTTAAAGTAAATTTTCCTTACTTGATAATTTTTTATTAAATTAAATATTGACTAATTTTTAGCAATTTATTCCTTTATTAACCTAGAACTCTGCAGATTAAGCATTTTTAATGTGTTTTTCTTTTAAACGTATTTAATACTTGATGTGTTTTGAATTGCATTAGTAAATAGATGCGTTATATCTATACGATTAATGCATGAGAAAACGCATGCATGACAATAGAAGTACGTATTGAGTAAAGGATTTTATACAAAGGTAAAAAAAACTATTAGATTTTATGCTTAATTATGTGTTATCATTAATGTGATCAATTATCTTTAATTATAACAATCAAGGATACATGTTGAAAATTTCAATTGTACAAATATAAAGAAATCGGTATTCAGATATTACAACATTCATTATTGACTACTACAAGTTTCAATTAATTTTTTACATGGTGCTTGGAAATATATGTAGGATTGGGTTTCTTGTCAATAGACGATCTTTCACGTGCATGAAGAGCAGCATAAAATTAGGACATATAAACTTATAGGGTTTTTCTTGGTTTCGCCCATGTTTGTAGGTTTTGATATTTACAAGTAATTTGGATTGGTTTTTGGTGTGAAAATTGTCTCATAAATAAGTGATTTTTCATTAATCATGGAATTAGATTTTTTTTATATAATTAATTAATGTGAAATTATTTAATAACTTATTAATTAAACTCATATCTCTCATAAAATTGATAAAATCATTATTAAATTTTTTATGCATTATTATTTTTTTAAATATTTCTAAGAGATAATATTATTATATTTTGTTAATTAATATACGCAATTTTTTATTAACAAGCTCTTTCGACTAGAAAGTGATAACATAATACATTGATTGAATTTAAAAGAAAAGAAAACTTAGAAATTTAACAATATCAATTATGAAAAAAAAAAATCAAATTTTATCAATTTTTCGTGGTCTTACATTGATTGTCATCTTAAGATAATAATAAAAGAATATAATTAATTTTGAACAATTTAATAATTTCTGATTGGGTAAAAAAATTATTTTATTTTAATGCGCATATCATTTTTTCTTTTAATTTAAAGGCAAGTGTAATAAACTTATTAGTAGAGAAGTATTATAATGTTTGTAAGCTATAAGTATCTAAAGGTTCATGGATAATAAATTAAGCATATGGCTATAAATATAAATATTTAAATTTTATTTTTATAAAATCAAGTTTGAAACTCTCAGTGTAGACAAAAGTAAAAGAAAACCTATACATCAACTCATG
>JAQSVH010194229.1:0-17180 GCA_029448705.1 Adansonia digitata | reverse complement strand
AAAATTTAAAAATTCAAAATTTTATAATTTTTACTATTTTTAAAAATAAAATAATTTTATTACCTCAAATTTTTATATTTTAATTATTTTAAATATATTATTTTAAAATATAATTTTTATAATTAATAATTAAATTTTATACGTATAAATAATAATTTTGAATTATATCGGGTAAATCTTAGTCTCCGTTACTTTAAGACTGTGGCTACACTGTTGAGACGATAGAATCGAGACTCCAAAGAGAGCCACATGTCACGCAGTACAAAAGGCTGGTCCCCCTGGAATAGCTTGGGAGAAGACACGTGTCAGACGTGAACAGTCTAGTCTGCCGAAATATCAGACCTAAAAAGTTGGGGTTAGGGCAGGGAGGTAGGGAGGGAGGGAGGGAGGAAAGGGAGGGAACCATATATAGCACAGGCTCCAAGTCTCTAACCTAACAAAAAGATCCGCATCCCTAGGTGTACGTGCCTCCATCACGTGACAAATACGTGCGGCCTTTTTTTTTTTTCGATCCACCATTTTAAAAAGGACCCCACGCCACCACAAAAGATGGGACCCATCTTCCTCGTGACATATCCGAAATATCACGTGACCCCACCATCCGGGCAAGAGATCCGAAAAGTTTTTCGTTCCAAAATAACTCATAATATCATATTATTATTATTATCATCATCATCATCATATAAGTCCTTTTGTTAAAGTTTAATTTATTTACAAATGATAAATTAAAATGAATTTATTAATTAAAGTTACATTTTTAATATTTTATAACAATATTTTATTATTTTTATTTTAACATTTCTTACATTCACTTTGCTTATCAATTCCATCTTCTCCACCGCCTTGCTTCGTGTGGTAAGAGAAAAAAAAAAATTTCTTCTTTGATATTTGGATCATGAAGAGATCATTTTATTTATAATTTTTTTATAATCTTATAATTATTTAATCATAATATAAAATTATATAAAGATTCATCATTTTAAATCATAAATTTTACTTAATATTTTAATAAAATTTTATATAATTTAAGATTATAATTAATTAATTATATTATAGTAATTGTAGATGTGAAATAAATACTTGAAGGTTTTAAAAGAAATATGAACATATAATACATGAAACGGAACCTTTTAAGATTTTTATTTTCTTAACCTTGAAGAGTAGACCAATCAAATGATCGAATTATTTATTTAAAATTATAAGTTTAATAAATATTTAAAAAGTATTAAAATAATATTAAACTTAAAAATAGTTGAACAAAAATGATAGTATGTTTAAAAAACGTATCAAATTTTAACTCTAATATTCACATACAACATAGTTAATTTTTTAATTATATAATATATTATATGTTACTTATATATATGTGATATAATTTATATATAAAAAATAAAGAAATATTATCATAATGTAAATATTAAAAATATATATTAAATTTTTATATCTTAAAATTAAATAAAAATATTAAATTATTAATAATTATTTACATCTTAAAATTAAATAAAAATATTAAATTATTAATAATTATTTAAAAAATAAATAAAAAATATAATATGTATAAAATAAAGTGATTTATACTACTTATTTAAACATATTAATGAATTTAAATAAATTTGAAATTTATGTTGTAAACCGAGCAAGCATTAAACCTTAACCGACTCCATTCAGATAGGCTTTGGATTTTGGAAAGAAGCTTTAGTTGAATTTTTTTTTTTTTTTTAAATTTTTTATGTGATGTTGTGGCTTTCGGGTGATGACAGATGAAATGAACAAAGAGCCACCAAATTGAAATCCCAAACATTTTTTCTAACCTAATGCTACAGCATCAAAGCAAAATCGATCAACGCCCTTCTAATTAAGGATTGCATCAAATTGGAATTCAATTTAAAATTAGTTTAGCTTATTCTCAAATCTGTTTATTATTTATTTATTATTTATTTACTATTAGAATGTATTTAAATTATAAAAATCAAATAATAAGTTTAAATATTTAAATATTATACAAATTAAAATTAAAATAACTTCAAATAACGTAATATTTACATGTGCTATAAATAATGAATTTAACATTCGGACATACAATATTCAAATAAAACAACAATATCATATATCTAATTCTTATTATCAATTGCCATCCTACTTTGCATTAATGAAAACCATGTGCTTTGCAATTTTTTTCATTTGTCCTAAAAATTACAAAATAAAACCCCCAAGAAAAAAACATCCTAAAACCCTAAAACCTCTAACTCTGTACATTAAAATCAAGAAACTTAACCTCGTTATTGTCTTAAGGCTTTGAACTCGGCGTTTGGTGATTTGCAGGACGACCAAAGAACTGAAGCTCTCTCTTATCACGAATCTCCAAAGAAAATTCCCTAAGCATCTGCGTAGTACTATTGCTGTAAGTAGTATTACCATCACCACTACCGCTAATCCCAGCAGCAACACTTGTAGCACCTGAACTGGAACTGGGTACCGTGCTTGACCCGGTCGAGCCAACGATGGAGCCCTGAACCTCTGGCTGCCTAGCAGACACGAAGCTAGATATTGGTCGACCTGTAACGTTGGAAAACGGTGTTGGAGTTGCTGGAATCGCCCACAACTGTGCTTGCTTTGAACCAGGCGTGCAACCTGCAGTAGCAGCAGGAAGTACACCAAAAGTACCCATACGCCATAAAGGAAGCAACCCTTGTGAGTTCACATTGACACAGCTATAAGTCGATGGAGCAATCGGTGCTAATCCTGAAGAAACTGAACTTTCATGCTCACTAACATCAATGAATTCACTATTTGACGGTCTTTTCCTGCGTTTTTTTGGCAAGTCACCATATTGTTTCCCTGAGGTAGTTGGTATCTTGAGAGTGCCATTGACAGAAACAGCAATAGCTGGGACCGTGCCTGTACCTGTAGCTTCAATAATAGCCGGTTCCGCTTGTTCCAACAACCACCTGACCGTTTCACCATCAGACTTATGACCCAGCTCTCTGGTCAGCTGAAAAATCCTGGCCGCACAAGTGGCAGGCATGCGAATCCTACGGCCACGGCCTTCAACTTTTGTATGACGGTCTTTTGAAGGGCGTTTTGGAACGAAAGAGCGGTCGGTTTTGGCATCAGGCAGGACTTGACCGAGGCGATGAACGAGAGTTGGGTTGGTAAATTCTCGTGGCTCCGTGTCTGTCAAGTCTTCTTCTTTCATGGGTTGGTTTGGATCCATTACGGTTGCCTCTGAAGGTGAGAAACTCGTAGTGGTGTTATTGCTTTGTTGTTGTTGTTCTCCATTGACGATGACGGCGGTGTTGTTGCTTATGCTCTCATCGATCTGTTCTATGGTTTGGTTTCGGTTGCACTCCATTCTCTTACCACAGCAACAAAAGGATTATAACCTATCAACGAACCCACAAAATATCAACATCATTAGCCTAAAAAACGAAAGATTCATCAAAATAATTTTCTTGTAAAAGAGTCTCAATTTCTAGCCAGGATAAAGACTTGACTGGATTTTGAATTCCAGCTTGTTTTCAGTTCCTATCTATCATACTGTGACAAACAGATAAGAAAGAATGGGACTTCGGAAAATTTTGGAACAGAGATTTTATGTAATTAAAAAAAGAAAAATTAAATCGAAAAGAGGAAAGGGGGAAAGGAACAAACCCTAAAAAGGCCGCCCCACCTTCTTTGCAAACATAAAAGAAACAGAGGGACCCAAAAAAGAGAAGTATTTATTTATGGGGGAGAATGAACCGACGACTGGGAGTGCCTCTCTTCACTCTGAGTGAACGGTGATGGTGACACGTGGTGGGCCTTACTTTTTGGTAAAATGATATCCTGTTTCCGTTTTTTCAATTAGTTTTTTACCCTGGCTATTCACTAATTATTATATATTTAATATATATTTTGATTGATTTATTACATATAATCATATAATTATAAATATTATCTTTTGAGTTAAAATATTAACACACTAATCAATTATCCAGATTCTATCTTCCTTAAAGTTTATCTAAATTGTAAAATTTAATGTCAAAACTTTTATTAGTACATTAATCAAAACAAATTTAAAAAATATTTTTTCTTTTACAATTAGGTTAAAATGTTTACATGTCCATGATAATTTTATACTAAATTACATAATTTTAAATTTATTTATATTTATTTTCAAAAATAATTTATGTTATTCATCAATTATTGCACTGAAAATTTGTAGAACTAATGGAATTGTCAAACCAAAAGTTATGATTTCACAATTTCTTTATATGAATTTTTTTTTTTTGGGAAAAAAAAATACCATGACTGAAATAACTTTAAAACTTATTTTAATTTTTAAAAAATAAATTAATCAACCCTAAATTCTAAACCTAAAATTTTCAATTTTAATAAATAATAATATTTTTACCTAAAATCAATAGGAACTATATAAAAAAAAATCTCAATAAAAGAATTCGATGATTTTTAATGGTCCAAGAAAGGAAAAAAATGGGATCTAAATTTGTATAAAAATTCATTATTATTTAAGTATTAACTATAATAAACCAATTGTTTCGCAGCCCATCAAGCAAAGTCGTATGCAAAAATCATTAGGGAATTGGCTCTATATGACATTCATTTTTGTTATTGGATTTGCTCGTGGGCATAAATTTGTCTAATTTGATAAATTCAAACCGAGTTTAAATAAAATATTTTATAATTTAATTTAATTAAAATTATTATTTAAATAATAAAAAATTTATTTTTATTTAATTTTAATTATAAATATTTTTTAATATTTATTTTAAACAATCAAATATATTTTCGAATAAATCCATACACATAGAAAAAAAAATGTTGCAGCCAAACCTATAAACATTGTTTGTCACTCATCAACTCTTAACGAAAAAGGCAACAAAGTTTTATTTGCTTAATCATAAAAGGATATAAATGCAAAATTAGCTGCGGCCACTTTTATTTGTCAACCAATAAATATGTGGATAAATAAAAATGATTTTAGTTACTTATAGTTTAGTAGAAAAATCACAAAAATAATCTATAAATAATCATACATAAATCCAAATAAGATTGTACAAGTTTTTAAGTAAACATATACTGTTTTGGAATTTTCTTTTTTAAAGATCAAACCATCATTTTTGTATTATTCATCAAACCGTCAAAATTGAAGGTAAAACTTCACTATGTATTCTTCATTACTTTGTAAATATCTCTATATAAAGTGTATCACATAAATTATTTTTTAGTGTAAAAAGAAAATAAATTTGATGGAATACAATTCCATATTTTCAAAACTAATTTCATAATTCTAGGGATTTATTTTCTATCTACAGCTAATACATATATACAATTGACTTTCCACAATTAAGGCACTAATTATCTAATCTAAAATTTAAAACAAATAGCTAACAATTATCTAATCTTAAAAAATAATAGTTTTCTAATACTCAGTCTCTAGCTAGGGAATATATATCTTTCTTCCTAGCTTGGAAATATTCTTCTAAAAACTTGTAGTATTCAAACCCTTGGTAAACACATCTGCTAGTTGATTCTCAATAGATATATAAGGTGTGCAAATTAGGCCATTTTCAATTTTCTCCTTTATGTAACGCCAATCTATCTCTATGTGTTTGGTCTTACCATGTTGTACAAGATTCTGTGCAATATTTGTAGTTGATTTGTTTTCATAGTACAACCTCATAGGCTCATTCCCTTTGATCTTTAGGTCATTATGTGGTATTCTTAGCCATAGCAGTTTACATATTCCTTGTACCATTGTGCGAAACTTTGCTTTTGCACTTGATCTTGCCGCTACATTTTGTTTGTTACTTCTCCATGAAAATAGATTTTATCCAAGGAAAGTACAATACCCTAATATGGATCTTTTGTCTATAAGTGACCTTACGTAGTCTGCGTCTGTATAGGCCTCCAATATACCCTTTATTCCTTTGAAACAGAATCCCCTTTCCTAGATTTGCCTTTAAATAACATAAGATTTTGTAGATAGCTTGTAGGTGAATATCCTTTGGGTTATGTATAAACTAGCTAACCACACTCATAACATAAGCCATATCAAGTCTACTATATGAGAGGTAAATGAGCCTACCTACCAATCTTTGGCACATTTCCCTGTCAACCATAGGATTATCTACTGCCTCTCCAAGTTTGTGCTTTGGATCATTAGAGTGTCCACTGGTTTGCATGCCAACTTAACTATTTCTTTTAGTAGGTCAGTAACATATATTTGTTCTGAGATAAAGATGCTCTATTTTAAGTGAGCCATCTTAATTCCTAAAAAATATTTTAGTCTCTCTAGTTGTTTTATCTTAAACTCTTTGTTTAGACACTACTTGAGTGTAAAAAGTCTTCAGACAGCAAATAATCATATTATGAAAATTTATAATTAAAATAATTAAGATCATTGTGAAACAAATCAAAAAGATAAAGTTGATACTTCTTAAATTAGACCATCTTGCATGATTTTTGGTTAATTTTTAAAACAATAACCTAAAGAATGAATCAAGATCTGAGCATACCTTAATCTTAAGAAGTCTTTTAACAATTCCATGAACCCAAGAACAAGTATATAGAGCCTGATTGTCGTAAACCAAAGTTGTCCAAGTGTCTAGCCTTTAACGTTTATCCATCCGAAAAACCTTCAATAATGAATAGACTTTGTTACTGGGAGCCATGCTAGTAGTGTAGGTTTCAATAACCTTCCCTTGCACTTAGAAGACCTTGATTCAACAATCCAAACAAGATAAAGAAAACAAATTTTCTCCAAGAACTCCAAGATTGCGAAATGCCCTTTAAGTTTTTGGGCAAAAACGTAAATCAGGTTTCCTAAGTCTTATGGGTCGATTTTTCAAGCCCACCTTATGGTATATGGGACAACAAACATGAATTACTAAAAAATTATAATTTTGCCCTTGGCTTATGTGAACTTATTCAAATTGGGTCTAAGCAACCTTTACTTGTATTAGATATATTAGCCTAATCTCATTTTACTTCAACTAATCACCCTTATGTGTTTGACTTATTAGGCCCCTATCATGTTATTAATAAATATAAAATGCCCATTTAAGACTAATTATATTTATAAACCAAGATTGGTATCTAGCAATGCATCATAGCCACCCAACATGCAAAGAGTGTCAATATAGTTTTGATAAGCCCTTCAGTGTTTAGTATCTCAATGTAATAATTATATTTTCATCATATATCTAAAATTAGCAAGAGTATGGTTTAGTGTCTACTCTTAGCCCATTCTATATTAGTAGATAACCCTTATGTGTTAACTCTATAATCAATATTGCCTTGGCCAAAGACTTTGAGTTAACACAGGTCAGGTACATGTGAAATATGTCTTCTTAAATCACTTAAGGTGATGAATCCTCTTTGGACCACTCATCCACCTACCATATGATTCATGTCATACCCAAAACCACCCTACCGTAAGCATCCATCTATTATGAACCTGTTTGTGATGGAATCAAAGCATGACACTCCTTATACAAGATGACATGGTGTCACAGATTTAAGGATCATTTACACGACTGACACATGAGAGTATTTCCACAAATAATTGAGTGAAATACCAAATGAAACTCTCATAGCAGGTCATGTTCAGTGAACTTGTTACCATAATAAGCTCCCATATGATGTCCCCATGTATCTCTATATTTCAACTTATGAGATTAATTGTATGCATCACATGCATGGAGGCTTACATATGCCAGTTTTTGTGCATTGTCAATGCTCTGTTTTGACAATACAATGACCACGAACAGTTTTATAAACACAACTTTAACGTATATGGATCTCATAATTGTAACTTTTTGTAATTCCCTAGCAAAGACAATATATTTTATGGGCTTTTTCTACATAAGATATTTATAACAATTATTAAATAAATTCTTATGGATAAAAAAATACCTCTATAAAATTAATAAAATATAATGTTTGATTACATGAAATCATTAAATGCTAATGCCTTACAAACCACAACGATTAGCTTGTAGGTTTATACTAACATTGAGCATTTCCTGTTCACTTGCATTATCTTCAGTCACAATTATATCGTCTATCTACACTAATGGAGCTGTCACCCCCTTTGTCTTTAAGTGTTTAATGAACAATATATGGCCTCCCTAACTTTGTTTATATCTAGTAACCAGCATTACCTTTGTAGACCTCCCAAGCCAGGCCCTCGGAGACTGTTTCAGACCATATAGTGCCTTTTTTAGTTTGCAAACTTTGTTAGTTCCTGGACTCTTTTCAAAACCAAGTGGAATTTCCATAAAAAAATTTTCCTTCAAGTCCCCATGAATAAATGCATTTTCCATGTCATATTGCTGCAAATCTTAATTGAAGTTTACTACCAATGATAATAATACCCTAATTTGCAATCATTTTTACCATCAGAGCAAAAGTTTTTTGATAATCCACCCTATAAATTTGAGGGTACCCCTTGGCTACTAACCTTACCTTGCACCTTTCAAGTCTTTAATCAACTTTATATTATACTAAAAACACCCCATTACGGCCATTGATTTTTTTTTTGGTAATTCCATGTTTTTTCATGTTTTATTCTTTTCCAAGGCATCTTTTTCTTTACTCATATCATTCCTTCATTCCTTCTGGAATAATGCCTCAGATAAGTTTCTAAGAATAGCTATAGTGTTTAGACTCAATAGAAAGGATTTATGAGATAGTGAAAATTTTGTCAAAGGATACCAAGTGGAATAATAGGTACAAGGGATCTTTAGTGCATTTTCTCAGTTTTTTCCTAGTTGCTATAAACAAGTCATGATCACCACTTTCATTTTCAAATAAAACATTTCCAAATTAAGAATTAGGTTCAGTCATAGTAGTTACTTTCTAGTCAAAATTTAGAGAATAATATTGGACATGTATTGGCATAGGAACTGAAGCTTACTTCTTAGGTACATTTGCTCATATCTCTAAGTGTCATAAATATGATTGGTTTTTTGTATGGGTGAGGATGGCGTCTCAGGCTAGTTTTGGGTAGGATGAGATTTAGATGGATTTTAGGTAGGAGATAGTGATTTAAACTGATTTGAGTTGGATGTGAATCGAACTGATTTTGGGTTAGGTGAGACTCGATCCTATTTTGAGTAATATGAAGTGACTCAATAGGCAGAAGCAACAAAAAATAATTTTTCCTGTCTTTATCTTCCAATGATCTTTCACCCTGAAGATAAGGTTGTGAAAAATTAATTTCTCTTCCTCAAACATGATATTTGCAGAGGTAAAAAATTGTTTTGTATATAGATGATAACACTTGTAACTTTTTTAATTTGAAGAATATCCTATAAATATGCATTTAATAGCTTTAGGATCTAACTTCCCTTTATTGTTTTTATAAACATAGGCAAAAGTAGTGCAACCAAATACCCTTGGAGTAAAACCATTAGAGATACTCAAGTTTGGATAAAACAGGGAGAAAACTTTCATTGGTGTTTCAAACTCTAGGGAATTAGAGGGTAATCTATTTATAAGGTGAGTAGTTATTAGGATTGCTTCTCCTCAATGAATCTTAGGAATGTTCTGTTTTGCATATTCACATACATCACAATGTAAATTTTTAGGATTTGACTTTTCAAACAAACTAGGAAACATAATTTTTAGGACATTAAAAAAAGGATGACCAAATCTATAATGAAACATCAATATACTTCTAATGTCAAATCAGGATCAACTAGTGCAAAAATAAAGCATTGGGTCGATATCTTCTTTGGTGTCAAGGTAATAGATATGAATAGTCATCGACTCCGTAAAAAGCTGGAAGAATGGGACCTATTATGAGACATACAATGCATTACAGGCGTATAATCATTGTGCTTCAACCGGGTTATTCTATTCTATCTCTTAGAATGAAAAGAACTTAAATCAAAATACTTAATAGCATGGCAATACATTTATACAAAACTTCCATCTTGGGTACACGCAATAGGTTCAATCAAATCAATGAATCTTTTGGCAGATAAGGTTTTTTCATGAATGGAGTACATTCTCTCTAGCTTGTAGTTAAGCAAGCAAGTTAGGCCTAAGGAACGAAATAAATAAGAAGGGATAAATCAGATTACATTACTCTTATTTTTCCTACACAAGCCGAATCCTAGCATAACATAATGAAAACTCACTGATGATTAAAAGATAAGATATAGGGCAGAAGAAGATCAAGCAGGCAAACCAAATCTTTCTAATCGAGGAGTTAGACCTCTAAAGGGTCCCTTTTAACATTCTCACTATTTGGTAGACATGCTAACAAGATCTTATAAGAGCTTTGAATCAATAAGTAAGCTCACTCATAATCTACGGCTCAATTAACACTAACCATAAAAAAAGAATTTAATCTATCTCAAGGAAAAATAGTGATTAAGATGATCCAACAGCGTGATTCTATGCTTAACTCAATTTGGTTAAATATTCACTAATTAGATCACTATCCATCCCCTTTCAAAAAGCTTAGCTAAATGTCTTACCTCACTTCACGCGTACGAATGGATCTTAACGTTATCTCAGAGGTTGCATATATAGAGAAAGAACTAATCCGTTGGTGTGCATGATAGAATATTATCTTCATTTGATCACTGAGGTCATATGGACTTTATCTGGGATTGATTGATTCCCTTTAGTTGGATTGGTTATTGTACAGCTAACTGTCGACCCCTCTTATTCTGACCCTTTCTTTATAAGACTTGTTAGTAGCTCGAGGTCTGTCTCCTTGCACCCCTCTCAAAGCTTAATTTTTTAAGTTTTCTGCTAGTGTTCACCCTACCTTTTTCTCTCGGACGCTCACACGGTAAGCGACCAAGGCCTCGTTCCGTAATTTCTAGCTAACCAAGCTTACATGATTCTTTTTTGTGCTTTCGATTATGGAGTTGTACCTAGTTCCGGGCTAACGAATGAAACAACTGCCTCTCTCTCTCTCTCTTTCTTTTTCTCTGATTTTGTTTATTGTTCTACGAAATTTTCTTAACAAATCATACTAATTTGGCACATGAAGTTTTGATAGCTTGTCCATTTTTTTCCCTTTTGTGCCCATCCTAGTAAAACATATTCTTTATTGATAGTAGACAAAAATGATAGAGATTGACCATCTTGGGCACTATTGGGCTAATTTAATCTTTCAAGATAGTATAGTCTAGCCTTTTCTTTAGCACGCTCAATCATCTTACTTTATTCTAGTCCTAAAATTCACAATGAGTTGGATAAAAAATAATATAACAGTTTAGGTCATGAGTTAACTTTTGAATGGATACTAGGTTAATGGATAGCTGAGGAACAAGAAGTATATTATTAATAATGATTTAGAGATATCTCATAGTCCTACTATGGTAGTAAAAGAACCATTTGCTACTAGGATTTTCCTATTGTTGGGACAAAGAGTTTGTTTTAAATTGTAAAAAGGAGTGGGTCATATGGTCTATAGCTTCTGAATCAATGATCCAAGAGTTTGTAATGTTCCTATGCGAGGCATTCAAGCTGTGAGAAATAACAACCTTACCTAAAAGAGCTAGGAAATATACATTACAGAATATTAACTTGCCCAAATATTCTAGCAATTCTTTTAGTCTGTTAATCTCTTCTCTACTAAATTCTTCTTTTCTAGTAATTGTTTCTAAGTCTGTTGTAGTTAGGTGAGCCTGACCTTGACATTTTCTTTGTCTTCCTTTATGCCTTTAGTCCTGGCTTAAAGTACTAGACTTTCCATTTAGTTTCTAGCATTTTTCCTTGGCATCCTTTGACTTCTTACAATAGGTACACTAAAAAGAATCTTTGTTATCTTTTCTTTGCGACCCTTGTCTTAACAGTTTTGCCTTCCTACCTCCTTGCATTGTAAGATTCTAGTCTTTTGTTATCATAGCAGATTTGTCCTCCACCTGGTTTTCTAGCATGACTCCCCCTATAGCTCTCTTCAGCTCGAATCAAAAAATAGTTTCGTTAAGTGATAAGACTTTTTCTTTGCCAAAAATTCACACCCTATCTTGATCAAGCTAAACATTCAACCCCGCAAGGAAATCATTGACCCGTTCTTTCTCAATAAAACTTTTCAAAATAGTAACATTATCTAAACATGTGGCCTTAAGGCACGAATAATGGTCAAGTTCCTGCCATAAACTTTAAAGAAAATTGACATATTTTGTGATTGATTTAATGCTTTGTTTCATGGTGCTAGCTCGGACCTTAATTTTATAAAATTATGCATTATCCTGAATCTTTGAGTAAGTTAGTCCCACTGCATCTTACACTTCTTTGGTTGTGGATAAAAATATATAGGTACCACTAACCTTAGGGTTCATTAAGCTCCACAGCCAAGGTAGAATCATAGAGCCTACTTCATCCCATGCACCAAATCTTGAATCATCTCTCTCAGGACCTATTCCTAGCAAATGATTCAACTTTTTTTTTCGTTTAAATAGGTCTAAACAAACTGAGACCATTTGAGGTAATTCTTTCTATTCAAGCTATATGCTAATTAGATATTTTAGAGATCACCAAACGATGAATTTTGTGTGGTTTCCTCGATAGAGATTTTGGATTCACCCATTTTTTATTTAAGTAGAGATATAGTAGTAGGAAAGATTAAGAAATAGCTAAAGAGATATCACTGTTAAGGCCAAAGAAAGGCTTAAGAGAAAATGGTGATGAAGGCCAAACAAAAATGGTTTTCTAGAGGAATCCGAATGGCTTTGACACTATGTCAGAATAGAGGTAAAACTTCATTATGTATTCTTATTACTTTTTAAACATTTCTATATTTACAGTGTATTAAATAGATTATTCTTTATTGTGAAAAGAAAATAAATCGGATAACATACAATCTCATATTTTTAGGACTAATTCCATAATTCCAGGGATTTGTTCTCTCTCTACGGCTAATACATATATACAGCTAACTTCCTACAATTAAGACATTAATTATCTGAAATTTAAAACAAACAGCTAATAGTTATCTAATCTTAAAACAATAACAGTTTCTAACATTAACAAATAAAGAAATATAACTTTGATTTTGAAAATAAAATTAAATAAAAAATTCATATAGAAAAGTAATTTTCATTTTATGACATAAACTCATAAAAAATATATCTTAAGTGAAAATTAAAAACATAAGTGTACACATGTAACTTGTTATTAAAAGCTACCAAAACCTTAATTTTATTTTTTTTTCTTAAAAGAATACATAATGACAATTTATAAATTTAAATTTGAATTTTCCATCATAATAGAAGAATATTTGCATAATTAATTAGGAATTGCAACCTAATTGATGGAGATAGAGATTATTATGTATATGACTTTGATTTCAAAAAGGCGTGATAAAAATTAAATAAATTCACAATTATTGATAATTTTTTTAGCATTTCAAGATCAAATTTAAAGTTAAAAAGATGCTCGGATTTTTGTTTTTCATATTATTACATGGATTTACAGATTAAACATGACTTTAATGGCACTGCCACCACCAGCACTGGTTCGGAAAGCATCTTCTATACCCTTTTGAGAGAATTCAAACCTATGAGTAATCAGGGGCTTCACGTCGATCTTTCCGGTCCTCAAGAATTCAATGCAGCGTGGCCATGTATTTCTGTACCGGAATATTCCGATTACATCAACCTCCCTGCTCACCATCAAACTCGTTAAAATTACTCGAATACAACATGAAACATGCGCAAATGAAATGAAAGAAGAGAGTCCCAACTTCTTGCTTCGTTTATGTGCATTCGGATGCTAGTATCAAAGCCGTGCTGCAGTAACTCAGGATTTTTTTCATCAACTTGGGAATGCTTAGCAAGCAATCAAATTGTCAAAAAGTTGAATTACCTTACAGCTGCTGAAGTAAGCGGGATTGTCAGCTCGCTCTGCGCTAATCCAATAAGGCAAACTTTACCACCAACTCCTGTGGCACTCAAAGTTGTAGACATGGTTTTGTTGACACCAACACAATCAAAACTCACATCAATTCTTGAAGCCATAGCATTTTGTATCTTCACCACTTCTTCACCCATATCCTATAGAAATAATCATCCAGTGAGCGTCTTGACTTCAAAATCTAAAGCCTAGACTATATGGGGATAAAACAAACTTTATGGCCAAATAAATTATGAGATTAACTTGAATGTTTGTTGAAACTTGCACGGTCTCATCCGCACCAAGATTCTTTGCGATAGATAGACGGTGATCATCAACATCAACAATAACAATTCTGGGTGCTCCAAATGCACGAGCAGCCAATAAAGTGACAAGACCTATGGGACCTGCTCCAATGATCAACAAATTTGTTTCAGGACCTACTTCAGCCCGGTGACAGGCATGGACTCCAACACTGAGCGGTTCACACATTGCTCCTTCTTCCAGGCTCACATTGTCAGGTAGTTTAAAGCATAGATTTGCAGGATGTACCACCTGATAGCAAAGAATAAAAAGCATGTATGTTTACATTTGTCAAGCAGATGGCTATGTTATAATAAGCTAGATAAATTCCGATCACCTTATTGGCAAGTGAACCATTAGTTGGAGGAGATCCGAAGAACTTCATTTCTGGACAAAGATTGTAGCGACCATCTTTGCAGAGTTTGCATCTCTGGCAACTAATGCCAGGCTCTAATGCCACACGATCTCCCGCGGCCAGGGACTTCACTTCGCTCCCTACTTCTTCTATGATCCCAGCGCACTCATGTCCAATTACCATTGGCTTTTTCACGATAAAATTTGCACACCTCATTGTCTACCGACAAGCATAACACTTAGATCAGGGTCTTAGAGTACAATCACAGGTATCATATAATATAAACAGAGAACAAGATATAGCAGCGCAATTCACCTTGAAATGGTGAACGTCACTTCCGCATATGCCAAGAGCTTTTATACACACTTTTACATCATGAGGGCCTAAGATGACAGATAATTTGTTAACAACATATACAAGGACTAATTTAATCGTCTGTCGATTCAATTACTGATTAAATAGAGGGTAAAGTAATCCAGTCAAATCACATTTGATAAAGTCCATTTCAAAAATGAAGTTAGGAAAAAAATATAAATGGGGCCAAGAGACATGATTCAGAAAAGACAAGTCTGAAAATTTCAATTAAAGTTTGTCATCATCATGCTATAATTTCAAGTTCGGAAATAGTTTCTGATCTACATAAAAGACACTGCTGTCTTGGGTCAGTGTTCTTCATGTCCTTTTTCACACATTCAATCAATACTGGTTTTCAATTAATTAGTACCCTTTACAAACAAGCGGTTGAATCATAAATTGTAGCAATAAGATTGCAAAATTAAGTTTCTTGTTCTTTATCTATTATAATGGGATGGCGTTGTCCATGCAAGCACGTGTTTGTTTGGGGATTTTGCAGACAAAAAAATAAATAAATAGAAGTAGAAGCGAAGGTGATGGTACCGAGAGGAGGAAGACAGTAAGGTTGAATTTTGAGGGTCTCGATTCCAAGTAACCAAGCTGCCATATTCTTCTCCCCATCATCTTCGCTGGCTGTAATTTCACCAAACTTAGCCATCTTTTCGGACACCTTTGTCTCTCCCCGCTCTTACTCCATTGGCACACTTATCTTGATCTTAAAATAATCTGAGCGAGCTGACTTGGCAGTTTATCCTCCTTTAAACGGCCGCCCTTATCTGTATTCGACACGGAACTCTTATACAACCAAAACGACAACATCCCCTGATTAGGAGTTCTCTTTGGTCTCTCTCTCTCTCTCTCTCTCTCTCTTGTTTAGATTGATTGGTCAATTTCTATCCCCACTTGACTTTAGTTCCTCAAATGCTGAATCACAGCAAGAGAACAGATTTTACCAAAAATCGAATGGAATAAAAAGTCCATATATCTTCTTCAGCAACGACAAATAACGAATCATTATGTACTTACCACATATTTAAATTGAAGATACGGTAGTTGTTATAATTATTAGACTCGGTGATTAAGTTGAAAAGTAAAGCAATAACTTAACCGAATGCAATATGAAATTTTGGAAACGGCTGTCCAAATCCAAATATAACTCAACATGATTTCCTTGACATCATTAAGTTGAGCTGTCTTATAATATTTAATTTAATTAAAATTATTGCAGTCCGGTTGATTATATATTATATATCAGTATTTTTTGTATTGCCAGCAGAAGTGGTGATCCGCAAGGCTCGGCATAGATAGGATAATTTTTTAATTTAAATTATTTCGAGTTTAAATTTATTTTAAGTTTAAATTATTTATATATTTTTGGGTTTAGATATTATCATATTCAAGCTTTTTTATTTTGGATATTTTCAAATTTGGATTTTTTAGGTTCAACTCGAGTTTGATTAGTCTAGATAGATTCGGATAATTTTAAAATTTTAAAAGTTATACATATTTTTTTAATTTGAATGTAATAATTAATTTTTAACATAGTTAAAATATGTGATAAAAATATTAAAAATAAATTTTAAAAATTAATAAATATTTATATAAATAATTGTATAATAATTTTATTTATGCATGGAGAATTAATTTTTTGTATTTGAATATTCTCCGTTACCTTTTTAGTCTGTCTTTTTAAGTTCAAATAAAAGTTAAATACATAAATTCTATATACTTATAATATGAATAAAAAAAGAATTTGTACATTTTCATATTTTTAATATTTGGGAATGGATGTACTTATGTTTTTCAATTTTAAGTATTTGGTATTGAGTATAATAATACTTAATGATTAAATAAAGTAACGCTAAAAAAAATAAAACTTTGAAACTATTGGACTACGTAAAAAGGATATTATAAGAAAACAAGTTACAAATAAAATAAAACCCATTAAAATTTTAAATAAAATGACCTTTTTTCACTTTTAACCCAATGGACACCTAACTACTTACACTTACCGCTCACTTTGTTTTGCAAGATTAGGCCTTCAAAAAAACTAATTACTTAAAATACGGAAGAATTTTTAGGAAAACTAAGGATTTTTAATATTTGGATGATTCAGTTAAAAAATTATTTTATTGTTTGGTTTTTTTCTGAAAAATCTATTTTTTTCAAAGATTAATATTAACATATTGGCGCGTGCCCAAAAAGGGAGACCGTAGACCACGTCTGAGGCCTTTGCCAACTTTCCGTCTCAGGCAAGAGCTACGGAACTAAAGCACCAACGGCTCCTCTTCCGACTCCGACATTG
>JAQSVH010194187.1:0-17184 GCA_029448705.1 Adansonia digitata | reverse complement strand
AATAATAAACTTGTAAATCTATTTATATGATAAATTAATATTTTTACACAATATTATAATGGTTATTTTAGAATTTTAAATTTTTTATATTTGAAATTTTTAAAAATAAATTTTAATAATTAATATTAAAAATTTCACACTCTATTAATAAATCATATTATATAAAATCTCAAATTTTTATTTTTATTTTTATTTTACGAAATTTCTAGCACAAGAGAAAACTCATTTGGGCTAAGACTAGTAAAGGATCATTAGCCCACCAATTGGTTTACATAAATTTGGGTCAAATATATCAACCTTGAGTGAGTGGTCCCTTTAAGAGTTGTACATATCCCAATATTTTCAACTCATACCCGAATACCATCACTTTCATCCTACCCCTCTCTGACTATTATATTTCCTTTTTTTTTTTGGTTCGAAAACCAAAAAATAAAAAATAAAAACAAAATCAAAGTGCATGTAATTAGTGTCATTCGTATTTTTACCATAGTCCGTATTTATAATCTACGATCACGTGGTTGTCACGTGAGATTAAAATTCATTAAAATGGAAAGAAAAGTAAAGCTTGTTTGTTCAAACCAAGCTCTTAAGAGAAAGGTTTTTGACCAAATAAAGAAGTAATTATAAGACAAAGGTAAGAATCATTATTTTGTTTATTAACTACCTTTTGTCTTGCTTTGCTCCTAATAACAAAAAGAATTTGAGTTTCTTACGTTATCTTAATGATTCATATAAATATATTAAAAAATAACATTTGATTCGAAATTTAAATTTTAATATTAATATTTATTTATTTTTATCTCAAGTTAGATAAAATAAATTTAAGAATTTGACCAAAAAATTATAAAAATCACATAAATATAAAAATATATCAAAAACTTATATAATAGAAGCTAACATATACCAAAATTTATAAAAATATATAATATCTTAAAAATTATTATAATATAATAAATAAAATAAATATAATATAAATATTAACGAGTCTACTTTATGGTGTCCATGAACAAAATTACAGATCTAATCTAATAGATCCAACAACGATTTACTCAAACTAAATTTTAAATGTAACTTTTTATAATTTAAACTGATGGAATTCGAAATATTATTTAATAATAAAACCTTACTCGAACAGCGTCTTCCTTGTTGTATGTATAAAGAAACACGGATGAATAGTGGGGGCCAGTTGTTTCGAAGCGTGCGTTTTTGACCAGCTTCGCCTTTCTTTTCTTTTTTTTTTTTTTCCCTTTTATTTCCCTCTCTTTCTTTTTTAACAGTCCATCACTGTATATTTCTCAATAAATGTATTCTAAGTAATTTTTATTTTATTTTTTGGGTTTGAAAACACATTTTGCTGACTTAATGGAGCTACTTTGACTAAGGCAACAATAGAAAAATTAAAAAAAATAATTAAAAAAAAAACCCACTCTACCTCTAATGTTTTCATAGTTGGAAAATAAATCCTTCTCCGTTTCTTCCCTTCTTTTTCTTCCATACCAAACACCACGAAATTTCTCTCTCTTTGTCCCTCTTTCTCCCCGATTTGCCCCAAAACAACGAGAGAAGGAAAAAAAAAAAAAAAAAGAAAGCATAATTACTTTGTGAAAGACAAAGAGCGAGAAAGAGAGCTACAGATTTTCTGGAATTTTTAATCGTAACTATTTTTTCCCTTTTTGGCTTTGGTTTAGAGAAGAGTTTTTTTTTTCTTTTCTTTTTTTTTTTTCAATATTTTGCTTTTTGATTCGGTCAACGGCCAATATGTATGTGATTTTGGATGTTCGTTTTAGACCGAATTGATGGCTTTATGATTCGTCTAATGGATGATTGATGATGATTTTGGGGATTTAGCTCTTTGAATCAAAAGTTTCCCAAAAATAAAGAAACAAAAAGGAAAAAAAATTGATGGAGCGATTAATCGCCGTTTGTTTATGGTTGATTTTAGTGTTGGATTTGGCTTTCAGAGTCGCGGGAAATGCGGAAGGTTTGTTATCGTTATTTCCTTCTTCCCTTTTATCTTTTATTTTTTAGCTTTTTTAAAATGGAATTACTGTTTATAAGGTCGAAATTACAAGGTTTTTTCAATTTAGTAGCTATTGTATTGGTTTATTAGTGGCATAGGTTGACTGCTTGCTTTAAATTTCAATTAGCCTCAATTGACTTGACTGCAATCATAATTGCACGCTTCGTAATGATTAATTTCTTCGACAATTTTGGATGTAATTTACGTTTCTGATTCTCGATTTTGATATTCGGTTTTGGTGAAATTAACCAATGCTTTGTCTTCATCGATTTCTGGTGTCTGTATAGTGTTATGTTCATTGTGTTAAACCTTTCAAGTTATGTTGAAGTTTTAGCCCTTCCCAATATTTCAGGGGAGCCACTATCAAAATTAGGGCCAATAAGCCTTAGGTAGAAAATTTAAGAATATACATATATATATATATATATATATTGAAATGAATAATTAACTACTTGTATATATTTTTATAGGGAAAGGTTAACCGGTGCCTATAAGTTTCAAAAATGGAAAGAAAAGTGTAATTATTACCGTCCTTTTTTTTGAATTCTGTGAAATTGATTGATTTGATGTAAAAAAATTTCTGGAAATGGAAAGTTTAAGGTCCTTAACGGGTACAAGGAATTATCAAAATAACTAGTTATATGAAAGTTAGGAATGTGTATACAAGAAACTATTAAGTAACTAATGTGCAAATAAGTTTTATGAAAAGTAAATATTTTTAATTATTGAATAAACCAACAAAAGACAAAATAATTGTTGAAATTAAGAAAATTAATCAAGATTAGCGTGAATGATTTGAAAATGTTCCATCCTTTACAAATAATTTGATAAAATTAAGGGGGACAACTAGAATCCAGAAAGTGACATAAGAAAAATTCTGAAGGCACTGGCAAAAGTACAATGCTGGAGATGCGAGGGGCTTGATGGCCCCTGTGGTTCCATCCCTGCTATATTTTATATGGTTTCATGATATAATATGATTTCCATTGGAGTTTTTGGTTTATGTAATGGAATAAATGTTCTTTACCCTAATTCTTTTCTGAAGTCTGCCATTGTTGCAAATTAGAGAAGTAAACTTCTTTGATTTGCAAGTATTGACGGTAATTACCGAAGTTCTTGTTCATTTTCTTATAATTGTTATGTTTCATCAGAAGATATATATGCTGGTTGCTGATTGTTGACACTGATGTTTTGCAGCCACCAATAATCCATTGCTTTGTTTTTGATGAAACAGGTGATGCTTTGAATGCATTGAAGACCAGTGTGGCTGACCCCAATAATGTGTTGCAAAGTTGGGACCCAACCCTCGTTAATCCTTGCACATGGTTTCATGTTACATGTAATAGTGAAAATAGTGTAACAAGGGTGTAAGTTTTCTTTTGCTACCATCATTGATGTTACTTTCGAGTTTGTAGTTTGACATAAATAATGTTCTTTCTTTTGTCAATTTAGTGATCTTGGGAATGCAAATCTCTCTGGTCAATTGGTTCCACAGCTTGGGCTGCTTACGAATTTGCAGTATTTGTAAGTCGCTAATTTTAGACCTGGTGATTACACACTACCCCACATTGTTAGATTTATTTTAAGCAGCAAGAGATAAAAAGATAAATAAAGGAAAAATAGAGCAACGGCATGCTTTACCAAATAGTTAATAACATTTTTGATTGATTAGGACTTCCTTTAGTTAATTTTCCATGAATTGGTTGCAGTATATAGGTCTCATCCAGAATCATTCTTCTTAAATTCATAACTGTTTAAAATCAAATAAACCTAATTTTCTAGCATGCCTGAGTTAAACTCAGGGTGAAATTCAAGCATTCCACCTGTTGTTGTCAAGGGCATAAAGCGCATTCTGGGCATTAGGGCCCCTATTCAAGGCGCTACGGTCATGCCTTGAGGGGTTAACTCTATCCGGCGCTGCGCCTAGGCATGCACCTTAGAAAAAGTAGAAATAGTTGTAAGCACAGATTTTCCATGCTTTCGTTCAGTTTATTTGTTGTGCCATCTTTATCTTGAAGATGTGTGTATTCCATGGGATTTAGTTGCATATTTTATAGAAACATACTTGGCTTATTTGCTCTTGTTGAGCTTCCTAGCCCTAGAATTGCTAAGTCATTTTTTTTTTAACTTTATAACAGGGAGCTTTATAGTAATAACTTAACTGGGATAATCCCAGAGGAGCTTGGAAATTTGACGGACCTGGTGAGCTTGGATCTCTACTTGAACAAGTTAAACGGACACATTCCAACTACTCTGGGCAACCTAAAACAACTTCGTTTCCTGTACGAACTCATTTTACATTTTTATGTAGCTTATTTATATATTTCTTTATGCTTTTGCTTTTCTAGTCATATCTATTTAGTATAGCTAGGAGGCTTTTATCCGTTGATATGTTGCTAGCTGAACTGGACCAATAAATGGTATTATTATTGGAAATGTGTGTGTGCTAATTTTTAATTTGGTACATATAAGTATTTCCTCTTCTCTGCCGATGTGAAGAGAATGTTGATATTAGTATGTTTTCATATGGAGAGAGTACATAGGGAGGTAAAATGATTGGGACATTGAACCTGTTTCACGTCTTTCAACCCTTCCCTCCAACTCTATGAACAGTTTAGCAATACCGATGGAGAAGAAGAAAAATGGTTCATTTAGGCTCTGTTTGGTTGGCTCTTTTGCTATTTGCTTCTAAAAAATGAAAAAGCAAAAAGCGCATTTAGAGGTAAAAACAAATAAAAATTTTAAGAATCATACACAATTTATAATTCTTTTAGATGACAAATGCATGATTCTACTTCCATATAGACCAATTATATTTTAATTGGTATCTCATTTCAACTATTTTGTCCATTGAAAATCAATTATGATACTGCTTTTTATCTTTGCTTTTGCTTTATAGCAATTTTTCGAAAGGTAAAAGGCAAATAGCAAAAGTATTAACCAGACGGAGCGATAGTTTCACAAATTTAGAGTCCTGTAGGACTTTACTAAATCTAAAAAAAAGATAATAGTATGTCTGGGCATAGACTTAGCTAATAATAATTGGACTAGGATTCCTAAATTTATTAGATTAGGAATAACCTAGAAACTACCAACAACTCTTTCCCTGGTTTAGTCTAACATGGGCTTCCAACAAAGGATATTTTTATCTAACAAACTTGCAAATGGACCATCATGGTCCCAAAGACTAGGTAAATCCCTTCCACTGTGATTGTTGTTTTTGTCAACTCCCAAGTCCCAAGTTCTGTAGTATATATCTTTCTTCTCTTCTTCAGTTATGATCTTGTTTGGACAGCAGGAGATTGGCTGGACATCAAACGAAATAACCAATGGCATTAAACCATTAGCTCAGTAAATTCTCGGTGATGACATTTTAACCCCCCCAAATCCAAAGTTGGCAATATCTGAGGATCTTCTTTGATATATATGGAGAGACTTGAACCTATACTTGTGATGTGTCTTTTGTGGACACAACCATGAGACCTTCCGGGTCAAAGTGGACAATGCCTTTGAAGTTAGATGCGGGCCTTTACAGTAGATATCAGAGCATTCACACTATGCTAATGATCTTGGTCCTGTGGAGTGGGCCTTGATTATGATTTGTGGCCTTAATGAGGACGTCAAAAATTTGAGTGGGTGGAACTGTGGTACCCATCACACATCAAATGTGAGCGTGATTGTTAAGATCCATATAAAGGTTGAAGTTAGTGATTACCATCAACTGGAGCTTAAGCTTTTATGGTGCATGGTTTTGGTCCGCAAAGTTTCTGCACCATGGTGCTTGGAGTGATATGAGCCATATTGAAATTGGTTGCCCTAGTGTAGTATTCTTTTTTATCCTCATATCCGTGCTAAAATTTGTCTCTAAGCGTGATCTTTTATCAGTTACATATCTAGTCATCTTGACAATATGCAATATAATTGATGCTTTCGCTTTCTTTCTATGGAATAGGCGTCTCAACAACAACTCATTGACGGGAACAATTCCTTGGTCCTTAACTAATGTTGACGCACTGCAAGTGCTGTGAGTGTTGCTGTTAAAAGTTGTCTCCACATTAGCTGTTTAAGCTAAGTGTCAAGAACAATGTTAATGTTGTGGAATGTTATATCATGTGATGCAGGGATCTTTCAAACAATAGGCTAGAAGGAGATATTCCTGTTAATGGTTCCTTTTCACTATTCACTCCTATCAGGTTTCTCTTATGCCATCTCATTTTTCTCTGACTCTCCAACTTCTGACCCTCTACCACAGCATGTTCCCATTTTTTTTTCATATTTGATACTCTCATGCCAGTCCCTTGATTTGCTGCATCTTTTTTTTTAAAAAATTTTTTTTCACAGTTTTGCTAATAATCGTCTCAATTTTCCTCCACCTGCTCCACCGCCGCCTATCACACCTACAGCTCCAGCTCCATCAGGTTTGTTCTCGATTTTTTTTTTTATTATTATTACCATTGCCGCTAATAACCCAAAAAAGGTGTCTAAATTTGGGGCTGCTTCCTCTTTTATTAATATTTATTCTTTTCTTACGATACCTAGGAATTTTTCTTTGCATTCACAGCTCTATTGGTGTTACCATGTCTCAGTAACATACAAAGATTTGTCGTAGATTAAGTATATTGCTGATCCTGAACTTTCTTACATCTGGGAGTGGTTGTTGTTGTTGCTGTTTTTTTTTTTTTTTTTTTCAAAGAAGGTACATTTGAGTCCAGATCTAAATCTGATCACAATAAGACATAGGAATGGCTTAAGATTCCTTAGCGGGCTAGAACATTGTCTGAACCCCCGGCCTGAAAGTTCTCCCACTGGAAATGTTGCCTGCTGAGTTGGTGTTGCCACCAGCTAAAATGTTAATAATTATGAATATTCTTGACACAGGTGTGCTGACAGTATATATATTTTTCTTAACACTGGCAGGTATTAGTTCCACTGGTGCTATTGCTGGTGGAGTTGCCGCTGGCGCTGCCCTGCTGTTTGCTGCTCCTGCAATTGCAGTTGCTTTGTGGCGAAGAAGGAAACCAGCGGATCATTTCTTTGATGTACCTGGTTAGTGATTTTTCAGAAGATAGTTTTAATTGATATTATGCCATTGTTTGCATTTATTCACTCTTCTAATTTATTTATAGCTGAGGAGGACCCGGAAGTTCATTTGGGACAGCTTAAAAGGTTTTCTTTGCGTGAACTACAAGTGGCAACGGATAATTTTAGCAACAAAAACATTCTGGGTAGAGGTGGTTTTGGTAAAGTTTATAAAGGTCGCTTAGCTGATGGTTCTCTGGTGGCAGTAAAAAGACTGAAAGAGGAGCGCACTCAAGGCGGTGAGCTGCAGTTCCAAACAGAGGTAGAAATGATAAGTATGGCTGTGCACCGGAATCTACTACGTCTCCGTGGCTTTTGCATGACCCCTACAGAACGGCTGCTAGTCTATCCCTTTATGGTTAATGGCAGTGTTGCATCTTGTTTAAGAGGTACAGGCTGTTGTCTCCTCGTTTACTTCTTTTGTTGTATGTTTCCTGTTTATCCAATGCCGTTTGTATTATGTGTGCTATTTGTTTTATATCTGTTTCTGGTTAAAAATTTATGACATCAATTAAGCTTGTGTGAGCTTCAATTATCAGTATCTGCTCTATTGCTTCTTCAGTTTTGAGAAGAAATTTTGTTTAAAACGTTTTGACCTTTGTTCGTTGAATTCATTTGTTTGGTAAATGCGGATTTTCTTTAAATCCAGGTGGGATTTTGAGAAATTCATGGAATCCAAATACTTTTGTGAGCTCTTCTTGTTAGAATGGACCATCTAGTGATCTGATATTTTTACTTTCTCTAGAGCGTCCGGAGTCACAACCACCACTAGATTGGGGTATAAGGAAACGGATTGCACTGGGAGCTGCAAGGGGGCTTGCATACTTGCATGATCATTGTGACCCTAAGATTATCCACCGTGATGTGAAGGCTGCAAATATATTGTTGGATGAGGAATATGAAGCAGTTGTTGGAGACTTTGGGCTGGCCAAACTG
This sequence comes from Adansonia digitata, assembly GCA_029448705.1. Lineage (NCBI taxonomy): Eukaryota > Viridiplantae > Streptophyta > Magnoliopsida > Malvales > Malvaceae > Adansonia > Adansonia digitata. Next base: position 9,149 of record JAQSVH010194187.1, on the reverse strand, counting down.
ATGGACTACAAAGATACTCATGTCACAACCGCTGTTCGTGGCACAATTGGTCATATAGCTCCCGAATACCTATCAACCGGAAAGTCATCAGAGAAAACTGATGTTTTCGGGTATGGTGTTATGCTTCTTGAACTCATTACAGGACAAAGGGCTTTCGATCTTGCTCGGCTGGCAAATGATGATGATGTCATGTTGCTTGATTGGGTATGTACTGTCTTCCTATTATTCCTGTCTTCAAAGTTTCGACTTTTGTCATTCTTGCCTAGTGTTGGATTTATTTATTTCTTGCTTCATTTGGTCGGCCAAATGCAATACCCTAAGTATAGCAGAATTACCATTATAACAGCGAAGCTTAAATTTATTTTCCTTGCAAGGTAACAACACAAAAAGTAGAAAATAGAAATAGTTGAAACTTGACAATATTTTCCCTGCAAGGTGAAGAGGAAAAAGGAAAATATAGAAATAATTGTTAAAATTCGTTGACATGGATACGGGTGATCTGATTTTTTCTTGAAGTTGTTAGCATTCGAGATCGGTGGGGTTCCTATGTCCTTATGAAAGCATGTTACGGATGGCAAAATTGTCATAAATGAACAATGATTTTCGAGAAGCCTAACTAAGATTCACATCTTTGTCAACTGCAATTATGTGAAATTCGGGTAACGCTTAGCAGTTAGCACCTCTGTAAATGGTTTTTGTTTTGGTTTTCCGTAAACTTGATATCAATGCTGAAATTTCAGGTGAAAGGTCTTCTGAAAGACAGGAAGTTGGAAACGCTGGTCGATTCAGATCTTCATGGTAATTATGTAGACGAAGAAGTGGAACAGCTAATCCAGGTGGCTCTGTTGTGCACTCAAGGCACCCCAATGGAACGACCGAAAATGTCTGAAGTGGTGAGGATGCTGGAGGGTGATGGCTTGGCTGAAAGATGGGAAGAATGGCAGAAAGAGGAAATGTTCCGCCAAGAGTTCAACCATACCCACCACCCCCACCACCACCCCAATGCTAATTGGATTGTTGCCGATTCCACTTCTCACATCCCTCCGGATGAATTATCTGGTCCTAGATGACCACTTCCACTTCACTGCAAATACATACAAGGCAGGTTCTTCTGCCACTGCTGCTTTTGTTATTTTAGACTCAACATTGTTCACATTTGTGCATATAGATATAGTTTTTCCTTTTTTTTTGGGGGGGGGGGGGTGGTGCCCATTTATCCTGCTGTTGTAATTTATATTTACATGTTGTACCGAGTTTAGTTGTTTGCTTTTTGCTTTGTAATTTTTATAGGGCTGCCTTGCCAGCTGCAGAGTCAAGAAAACATTAATTAGGTGCTATAAAAAACGCCAATGTTATTTTGGTCTGCTGAAACGTTAGCAAAGAACTGTTTACATTAATAAATCAGTAAAAATCCATTTACCACATTAAAGCTGTTTTTGTCCATCATTTTATATTATTCTTCTTATTTCCTGGGACAAGATTCAAAAAAAAAAAAAAAATCTGTATACGGAGTCTATGAGATGGCATATGATATAGGAGTAAGGTTGGCAGTTATACTTGAACCTGCAGGGTTCTGACGAGACCTATAGGGATAGTTCTTTTAAAAGTCGAGTGCAACGGCGGGCAAAAATCTGCCTCACCCAGAAACATTGCCATCCCTAGTTAACAGGCAGTAAAGTCTCAAGACAAAGTCTGAAGTATCAAGGCAAAGTCTGCAGTATCTACTTCGGTGACTATGAGGATCCAATATTTGACTGATACAATGGAGTACCTCGAACAAAATCCTTTTTCCTTTCCTTACCTAAGCCCCATGCTTTTTTTGCTAGCAACAAGAACCTATACTTCCTTTTTTTAACTTTATATACAGGCCAGGCCGAAAAATTTTGAATACGTGTTTTCTTCAGGTTCGACCGCTACCCCTAGCTTGAGGCTTGCTTTTAACCTAACAATCCTACGTAACCACAACGCATAAAAGAATAGGTTGAATGGCGGGCAAATACACCCCAGTTTAAATACTATAGAAAAGCTTTAAAAACAGTAAGAGGCCAAGTATACGCACCTATGGCAGATGAGGTAAAATGTATGACTTTGCCGTTGCAGGATTATGATTCTCTGCACCCTTAACTCCAGCCATAACAAACCTGTCAACAGAAGTTCCAAATATATATATATATATATGTATATTAATGCTGCAAATTCAAATTGCAATACGCAAGAATGGAGGAAACGTCTAGGTCTTCTGAAGCCCGGTTAGTGTTCAAATTCAAAGAGAGAGCACATGAAATCAAGAAAGACCATGTACTGGAGATTAGTTCATGGACTGAAAATCAGCATATTGATGATGAACACATGAAGAATGAGAAATATACCGAGTATGCAAATAGGGAACCATCATTGTTTAAAGTGCTGCATGAAATAGGCTGACTACACCTGGACATGACCTGCGATCAGATCACGTACAACCAAATTATAAGAGGAACTCATAGCACAAGCTCACAGCAAGCTGGAATTTTGCTCTCCTGTACGAGTTACACATGCGACATGCCTCAATAAATTGGAGGACTTTTGAATTCAGGGCAATTGAATTTGGAGTAACGGCAACTGAATTCAAATTTAAGGAAGGATTTTACTTGGTAACTTGCATCAGTAAATGAACCAACCAGATGACATACTGATATTATAGGCCCCAAAAACTCACCCCCATAGAGACAGTTTACCTCAGTGTGTAACAAGCATGTGCATGTACATTACCTATGTCTTAATGAGAAGAAACGGTTCTTTACAATGTGCCTAGTGACACAAAAATGTCGCAAGCCTTTTTAGGTGATTTTCACATGCATTTCCACAAGTTTATAAATGGTAAAATGTAAAGATATGTAGCCACAAACTAGATTATGATTACTTTGCCACTTAGAAATGAGCAAAGACGCAATTTTTTTTTTCATGACATAAACAGTAGATATAACCTTGACGTGATAAAAGCAAAATACATCAAATTTATGACGCACCTTCAGTCTCTGTTTACGATCCTTGTCCCAGAAGTTGTAAGCTCCATCAGAACCAGCAGTTGCAAAAGTGTGGTGCACCTGAAACAAAGGCACACCAGAATAGGATCTTGAGATACAATGAAAACAATAGATAAGATGTAACAAAATTATATTACTTTAGTAATTTGACCTTGACCAGGTAGGTTAGGTAAAAAGTTGCTTTTAGTTGCCCACACCCCAAAATGGAAAAGATTCCAAGAATCTACAGAATATGTCATGTAATGTAAATTTATGAAATATAAAAAAAATAGCAGTGCAGATATTTACAGGGTGGAAATTTAGCGAGTTGACGGAGTATGTCACATTGCCTTCTTTATGGCATTTAAAAGTAAAAGTTTTTTCCTTGCTGCTGATCATCCATATGATGCACACCAACCCGTCCTTCTATCGATCCAACCTAAAGACAAAATGAATACAGATATTAAATATTTTTATTTGGTATTATTTTTTTCAAGTACAATATTGGGTAAACATGAAAAGAATGAGTTGGTGTCAGTTGATAGCCAAACAAGAAATTATAATATGAACTTATAATAAAACTAAGGAAGCTACATATGCCTTTAAAAATAAAAAAATTGGAATGATCTTGCAGCATTACGAGCAAATGAAGATATTAACAGATTATAGAGAATGGTGTATATAAACAGAACCCTAAAAGAAGGAAGCACTAGAGGAAAGTAACCATACAGCGCTATCATACAAAAGACTTACTACTAAAATTAATTCACTGAAATGAGAAGTCAAATGCCTTAGAAAGCAGAAGGTATATATATATATATGCATCCGAATAAGTTAACTCCTCTACCTAATTTCAAGAGGACCAAAGAAATGAGAATGGCCTCTCAAAAAGTGTTGATGGAATGTCCTAAATCATGCCTTATGAATGACAAATGGTTCATCATCGATGAAAGATCAAAATTTCATGAAGAATTATGGCATCCCAAAACTTAGCTCCCTCACTTATCTGTGACACAGACAAAGTTGGCATGCCGTACGCACTAACTGGACCGTAAGCAAAATATGAGAAATCAAAGAAAATCCACTGATGTCAACAACATCAGACAATTGCATCTAATAGTAGTTACCAAGGTGGTAGGCTTTAAGCTACCACCAAAATAAAAGCCTAAAAAGGAGTATCTGAAATCCAAAGCATCCATCCAATTTTATAATATATGTTTTAGCATATTTACAGGCAATAATTTTACTGACATCGGACCACATAAGAAAATGAGAAAGCTAGGAAGTAAATGTTAAAATCAAAGGCACCAAAGAAAGGAGGTATCAATACAATAAATAGGTTTTGCTACTTACCAAGAAGCCTTGCAGATCTGGGAAGGCAGCAATACACCTTGTCTGATGTTTCAGGGGAGAAACAATCCCCTTGTACTCGGTCTGTAGAAAAGTATGGAGGAAGAAAGTAAAAGCCTTAGAATCAAAACGTAAGGCAGAAGAAAAGGTATAAAGTGACCATCGCGAGAGAAAAAAAAAAAAAAAAGGAAAAATCATCAGCAAAATGGTAATACTTTTTAGGTCCATGAAATATCTAAAAGATGCTTGGTCTTAGGTTGTGAAGACCCATGCTTTATATAGAACATACAAAACAACAAGTATAAACATGTGATTAGACAGGTCATCAAGAAATTGATGGCGTGGTAACGTTAATGATTCCGCAGATGAGGCAGCTTTCTATTGGAGGCCCCTTGATTTTATGGCATTGTATATCTTTCTTTCCAATGCAGTGAGAATGGCAAGCAAGAAATAATAACTGCAATTAACCCTGCTTAAAGGTGTAACGCTAGTATAGAGAGTGAAGAGTAAACTGAAATATATAGACCTACAAAATAACAAAACCTTACCTGTGGATTCTGTAAGTTGAATATAATCAAATTTCTATCCGCAGTGCCAATCACCATGAGAGGATGTTTCACTGTAAGTGCATAGCAGCGGTCAGGGAGTTGATGAACGTGTACAGGATTTGACTGCCTTGTATCTCAATACCAAAATAAGTGGGAAATGCAATTCATAAAAAGGCACAAAGAAACACAAGAAATGAATTCTATAAATGAAAGATTTAACACTCCTATCGGTAAGAAGGAAAGAAAGGTGCGAGGAAAAAGTTATAATCTAATGGTTGAGCTACACGACAAAATATGTTATTGTCTAGCTCAACCAGTAGATTAGAACCTTTTCCTTTCTTACCACTTTTTTTTCCTTCCAGCCAAACGAAGCCAAAGAGTGTGATTATAAAGGACATAAATATATCAGCATACCAAAAAAAAAAAAATACATAGTGATAACAGAGCTGAAGAGGCAATCATCACTCACTAATCACCAAGCGGAAATATTTCAGCAGTGTTTAAACAATTAAATCACATAAATATGCAATAGTTGACTCACTTCAGTGTCTTGTCCCAGCTTCCTATGACCAATAGACTCATCGCAGGGATCCAAGCCACCTCTTTGATGGGTGCATCATGCATGGCCACAGTCATTGGCTCGCCACCAGCCATCAAAGGTTTCGCTTGCTCGTCACATCCACCAGAAAAACACAGTCAGTCCATCATCTTTCCAAGTTGAGCATAAAACCTGCATATAAAAAACGTCGAACAAAAGAAAAATTAAATAAATAGGTGGCAAAATTGCTCAGTCACTTAGGGATTAGGGACCTAAAGATGAAAAAAGAAAAACAAACAGCTACATCGAGGAAACTTAAGCTCGAAGTTCAAATGTCATCTTACCAATTTGTTAACTTATAACAACAAAAGTTACTAAATAAATGAAATGAAAAATACTTATTACCGGCTGGTCATGCATTATGGACGCCTTAGGCATGATGCTGGCAACATCTACTCGATTTTGCATTATCTCCCAACACCTGACCTATAAATATATTTTCAAAAATGAACACGTTACCCTTTTAACTGCCAATATATGCTAGCTGAAATTTGAGGTAAAAGAAGCACGTGCTCACACAACTCTACATGGATGACACTAATATTTGACGGACAAATGGCTCAAAACAGTTCTGTTTGGATGCTAAGAAAAATTTGAGTAAATGCAGAAAAGGCTAAATAAATATGTCGCTTTCACACGCCATGCAGGTTTTTTTTTTCAAGTAACAATGCAAAGCGCAAGTTAAACCCTAACAAATTTCCACATATACCTACTTTTGCCGATATTTTCTCAGTAACCAAACAGAACAGAGTTTAAAATAAATTAATGTATGCTGACATATAGCTATTATACACATAATATACCTGTTTATCCCAAGAAGTTGCGACGAGAAAATTAGCCTTCGGACTGAAACTGAGGCTTGAAACAGAGTCATTCGGAGGTTCCAAAGCGTAATGTAATAATAAATCAAAGCCAAATAAAACGAAGAAATTAAATATCAAGTCACTTGATAACTAATCAAGCAAAGGAAATATTGTAGTCTGTAAAAGAGAAAGACAAAAAGAAAATCTAAGCTCTTAGGATTTGTTTGGATTTGAATTTCCAAGCGTCGTCGCCATTAAGAAATTCGCCATTTGAGCAAAGGCGAAAGAGGAGATGGAAATAACGGGACTACTTGGAATGGAAAGCTTTGATTTTAAAGAGTTTGGACTTTGGAGGAAAATGGAACGCAGAAAGGTTGAGCTACACTCACGGAAAAAGGGAGAAAATCAAGACCGTTACAGTCAGTCTACGCAGCGTTCGGAAAACGCAGCAGGTAGAAAACAGCTGTTACACGTGGCATCTTTCAATAGCGCCACTTGGATTGTATGAGTCTAGAAAATTACAATTTGCCCCAATAGTTTTGATTTATTTTATCTGCAATCATTATCATCTCATGAGTTAACACCTCAATATTCGTTATTTTAATTCTTTTAAGATAAAATTATATTTTAAAATAAATAAAACTAATCAAATATATATTAATTAAATCTTAATTATATATAAATTATATCAAATTATTATAAAATTTATTATTTTTAATATCAAAGCAGAATTAATTATAAAGATGAGAGAATTTAATGTAAATGTTCATTTTTTATTTATATCAAATTGATTTAGTTTTTTAAATTAGTTAAATTTACATTTTCAAATTAAAGTAATTCATATAATTTTTAATTTTTTTATTTATTATCAAGTTAATTTATTAAATGAAAGCATTTCAATAAAAATTATATTTTTTGCTTATAGATTAGATAAATTTTATTAATAATAAAAAATAATTATAATAACAGTTTAAAAATATAATCAACAACAATAACTACTTTTGTTATTTAAAAATATTTATATTACAGATTATATATATATATATTTCATTAATGTCATTTAGACTTTGAATTTGTAATAAAATAACTTCAAATCGGAATAAAATATTCTATAATTTTAATAAAAATGACGTCATATTTCAATTGGTATAAAAGAAAAACAGTATGATTTTATTATGCAACATTATCGTTTTACGATTATGGAAGTGTGAAGTTATAATTCATCCAAAGGGAATTTCAATTTCATTTTCATTTTCAATTTTATTGAAAGATAAATTTGGATTTTTTTTTAATTTCATTTCCTTCCTCACCATCATGAATAGATTTGGGTTAGAATGTGCCCGTACCAAACTTGATCACGGGTCTGGAAGTTAGCATATGATGACATTTAAATCTGGCAAATAGCCCAATTTCATTCACGCCCACTATCATATCTATTAGGATTTAGGACCATTTCTTTATACATATCTATTATATTGTGTACCATCCTCACTCTATCATTGAATTCAAATTAAGAGTCTAATACTTTGTTATTGGTTTTTTTTTTTTTTCATTTTATATATACGATATATGTGACCTGCAATAGTCTCTTAACGAATTAAAAGCTTCATCGTTCTTTTTTTTTTTTTTTTTACAAATAAGGTGATAATTTAAAGATAAAAAATAGTACGCAAATGTCGAAATTTAAATATTAAATTTATTAAATATGATCTTTTAAAGATGTTATGTAGATTAATTAAGTCTTTTTTTTAATTTTATTATGAATATATCTAAAACATTTTTTTCAATCGATAAAATGATTTTTTTAAATTATTTAAATATATTGTTCATATATTTAAGAATTTTGGAATTTGATTATTGTAGTGTGCATTTGTTGCAGCATGAGGCTACAGAAAGCTTTGTAATAAATTATATGTACACTTTCTAAATAGTTAAATGTTGAAAGCAAAAGCTATAGTGCCTTTCCTTATAAAAATTATATGAAAGTTATTTCTTGAATTGAAGGGATAATTGGCAAACAATTCCTTAATTTTTTTTATTTTTTTAAATTTAAATTGTCAGTCCTAGTTTTATTAATTTTTTTATTATAATTGTATCTTATCCACACCAATTAGATTAAAAGAATCCCATCGGTGTTACTGTAGTTAAGAAGAGAGCTGGTGATGGCAATTCTCCGGCTCCTACTGTAATTTGCTCATGAAAAAAAAAAAAAGTTTTTAGAGAATTACAGAACAGACGCATAAAGAAAAGTATTTATCATATATTATCCATAAAGAAATAATAATAATTATTATTAAGTAACAAGTTTTTTCATGAAAATTTTGAAGAAAACTTTTTTTCTGAAAAATAATGACAAATTAAAAATATTTACTATCAATTATTGTTACAATAAATATTTTTTCTAAGAAAATAAAAAAAATTTAATAGTTGAGGAAGAAAAAGGTTTTGAAAGAATTGTAAAATCAATCAATGCCCCAAGAATATTTACTATATATTAACATGACAATAAATAATTATTAAAACAATTTTTTCAGGTAAAATAAGTATTCTAAAATTATTTTTTTTATCCTTACCTTTAGGAAAGAAAAGGACCAAAGCGGTAGCAAATAGATTTGGGCTCCCACAATTAAAGACAGTTAAATCTGTTTGATTAAAAAAATAAACTTCCGTTTCATTTTCGATTCATTCGTCACTTGCTTTAAAAATTATAATTTTATGTTTTTAATTAAAAATTAGTTAGTAAAAATTTTTTATGAAAAATGTAAGTTAAAATATTTAATTTTTATATTAAAGACTATAATTATTTTAATATATCAATATATGCATATATTAAAGCATAAATAAT